>JADRCD010223030.1:0-18853 GCA_019843815.1 Montemys delectorum
CTAGCCTGAACTGAGAAGGAGTGAGGAGGTGTTGGTGGGGTTATTATTATTGCACTTTATTTTCCCACCAGGCTCTCCAGGCCATTTACCTTGTTGGGGGCATTGGAGCCACACAGAGGCCCTTTCCAGAGCTTGCATGGAAATCAGGGTGTGGTGCCCTCTGGGTCAGCTTCAGAGCCTCTGGAGTGAGACTTCTTGTATTCTTTACCATAGGCCGCCCTATGAACATCCAGCTTGTCACATCACAGATTGATACACAGCGAAGACCTGCACAAAGGTAAGTTCTGTGGTCCTTGGATGGGGAAAGAGGCCTATGGTTGGTGATAGTGCCACCCACAAGGCCTTGCCAGAAGCTCACAATTCTGTTTTTTTGTTAGCATAAACAGAGGCGGCATGACAAGAAACCGTGGCTCTGGAGGTTTTGGTGGTGGTGGCACCAGGAGAGGGACACGTGGAGGCAGCCGGGGAAGAGGTAGAGGCACCGGCAGGAACTCAAAGCAGCAGCTTTCTGCAGAGGAATTGGACGCACAGCTGGATGCTTATAATGCAAGGGTAAGTTGAGTCCCTGGGCTCAGAGGACTAGGTGAAACTGAGTGACTACTGTGGTAACCTCTAAAAGCCAGTAGTGTCAGGGGCCTCCTAGTGAACCTTGCTCCTGTCTTGCAGATGGACACCAGCTAAACGACCGAGCAAATCCGCACAAGTGACAGGACCCAGAAGCCTCGTCCGTGATGCCTAGAGGGAGGGTTGGCAACTGGACTGTGCAGACAATGGTGGATTTGTTTTCTGTTTCTTTTTCTTTTCTTTTTTTTTCTTTTCCTGTTTTAAAATAGGATCTAAAAACTCATGTAAAGTTTTTTTTTTCCTTTTTTTTTTTTTTTTTAATTTTGAAACAGACCTGTTTTGTACTGAGTTATTTTTGGGATAAATTTTACTGGTTGCTGTTGTGGAGAAGGTGGCATTCTCACCTTTGCCATAATAAAATAGAAATGTGTGTAGAACTGGAGCTGTCTGGTCCATCCTGCTGTTAGTCTCTGTGGCTGTAGCTAGTACCTGGTATGAAGTTAGAGTTAGTGCCTGGGAGTCTGTGGGGGAGGCCTGTCTCCTTCCCTATTGTTCTAATGCCTTACTCTAACTGGATAGGTGGGAGGCCTACAGAGTGGCAGTGGCCTTTGGGCTGGCACTGCCTGTCGTTTTGCGTGCACCTTGAGGTGATGAGGGGGTATGAGGCATCTGCTGAGTGCTGTCTAGAGAGATGTGGCCCGTAAACTCCTGGACTACTCCTTTGCCTTATGCTTCACTGGAGAAACCTGGCTTCCGCTTTGAACCTGTGCTCTTTTCTTCATGTTTTTCTGTCTTATACTGACAAGGAGAATAGGTGCTTCCTTATTTGTGTACAGTCGGTCATTGGGTGATGCTAGTTGGCAATACCAAAATCTGAGGATCCCCAAATTCTCGTGAAAAGTGGCATAGTGTTTTCTTAGAATCTATGCACATTCTCAGGCTTTTTCAAAGTGTGTTTCAAAGCATTGTCTAGGGAGGGCAAATGGCTAGCTCATGTGCAATCTTCATTTGGGATATTTGTTCTTGGTTGGCTCTGGAGACAGTTAGTTGCTAATGCAAGTTGAGGCAGAAACCAATTTCCAAGAGGGTTGGGTTAGAGTATTTTGGCTGCTGCAGTGGGTTGGAGGCAGGATTTTGAGAGTGTGGCTGAGAACTCCTAGAAACTTGAAACTTGTCCTTAATGTTTCAGTGCTGGGATGGACACCTAGAGGGTGGTGAACACAGTGAGGTGACGAGCCCCAGAAGCAAAGTGCTCATACATACAGACAGCCGGAAGCTTTGCTTCAGTGTTCACACAAGACCCGAGTCCTGCAGAATAGAGTCCGCATCATGACTCTTAATGTATTTTGGTTTTGTCCAAGTGCATGTACATATATGTGAACAGTGGACAACCATAAGTGGTCGGGGCTATCCACCCTGTTTTTTTCAGACGGGGACTCACTAGGACCTGGCCTCTCTAATTAGGCTAGGCGTGCTGCTGGGATTGGAATGCATGCTACCACACCTGGGTTTTTATGTCTTTGCTGAGAATTTGGGGATCTGAGCTTATCCCAGATTTTTGACATTGCCATCTCTGCTTTCAACTTGAGGTGATTGGAGGTGACTCCCAGGCTTCACATCAGGTCTTCAGTTTTGGGTTTTGTGAGAAACGGGCTTCCAAACCACCTTGGCTAAGGAGTAATCCTCCCTTCAGGCATCAAGTGTTAAATCTTGTATAGGCTGCAGTATTAGATTCAGTGGTTCAAGGTATATTCAGAAACTTCTGATCTTGTTACATTGCTCAGTCTGTCTCTTGCAGCAGGGCCCTCAGGTAAATATTGTTTTACTTTTCCCTTTAGCAAACTAGTAGTTTAATAGAACAAATGAGTAATTGGAATGTAGTGTAAAAATAAGGAAAGGCAGTATAACCTTGGAATATTTCTATATGTGCTCGGGGCATGGTGTTTGTGAAGGACTTGGCCTATTCCTTGGGTTCTATTGAATATTCTACACGAATATCTTCCCCTCTCCAAAATTCAGTTATAGAGTCTTTCAGAATTCTTTTATTGTATATAGGTATTTTGCTTGCAAGCATGTCTTGTACCATGTATGGACATTGCCCTTAGAAACCAGAAGAGAGTATTGGTTGTGAACAACCTGTGTTTGGGGTGGGCAGGCTGAGAAAACCAGGGTCTTCAAGAAGAGCTCTTAGCTGCTAAGCCATCTCTCTAATCCCTAGAGATACTTTTTTTTTTTTTCATTAAAAGAAATGTATTTACTCAGCACTAAGTGTTTTTTGGAGCCTAGGTTTGCATGGTCCTCAATCCGCAGCATTCCCAGTACTGGAATCTCATATAGGGCTGCCCCACCACATTCAACTTAGGGGAACTTTTTTTCCTTTGGTTAGGATTGGGAAGAACAGTCATTAGGCTGCTCTGGAGTGGCAGTCCTCTTGTCACAGCCTCCCAAATGCTGGGATTACCGGCAAGTACCACCATGGTCAACTTCTGAGAAACTGAAAACTCTTCCAGATAGTTGTAACATGTTAGAGTTGAGTTTCTTGAGCATAGGGCTGACTATGTAGCTCTGCCTGACCAGTACTTGCTGTGTGGAGTCCAGGCTGGCCTTGACCTCAGTGGCTTACAGTTCTTTACTTCTTTACTTAGAAGTATTGAATTTGATGTCTAGTGGATTTATAAGAGGTTGATTTGTTGTTGGGCCCAGTGGTTCATGCATACTTCCTGTGATCCCAGCTACTCAGGAGCCTGGTGTGGGAGGATTGCTTGAACCCTGTAGTTCAAACTAGTCTGGACAGTATTGCAAGTCCTTCTTTTTCTAAATTTGGATATGATGAATAAATGTTTGTATTCAAGTTGTACAAAATCATAGTTCATGATACCTCATCTCTTTATATTGCTTAATGTTATGGCTATAGAATTTAGATCTGGAGTATCTACTGAAAAGTAGATAGTTTCTGTATGCCGAAAGCTTGGCCATTAGCCATGATGGTTATCAGAGTAGGTAGAGCCCAAGCCTTTAATCCCAGTACTCAGAAAGCAGAGAGAGGGGCATCTCTGAGTGTGTTTAAGGCCAGCCTGGTCTACAGAGCAAGTTCCAGGTTAGAGAGGGCTACACAGAGAAACTCAAAACACCCCCACCTACCAACACACACACCCACCCTCTACTACCTAAAAAGAGTGGGTAGAGCTTTTAGGAGGTTGGACCTTATGGAGAGTATATAGTTCATTGGAATGATACCCCTGAAGGAGACATTGGCACCTAGCCTTCCCTCTTTCTATTAAATTTCTTTCAAATTTATTTATTGAGTATGTGTACATATATTTGCAAATGTTCTATAGCATATATGTGGAGGTCTTCCATCTGTGGGTTTTAGCAATCAACTTTATGTGTGCACTAGTTGTCTACCCAATGAGCCATCTTGCTAATAATCCCTCTTCACTCCTGGCAACTGTGAAGCTTTCACCTTAATGAACCCTGCTGTTGCCAGGACCAAAGAAAGATCTAGAACAGCCAAAAATAATTTGTTCTAGAGGGATGATTCTTTTTTGTGAGATAGTAGCTCATGCTATAATTTAGACTGTCTTTGAACTTGACAACAATCCCCCTGCCTTAGCCTCTTGAGTGTAGAACTTTAGACATGAGATAACATATGATGTTTATCCTGTAAAGTTGATTATCTCAGATATATTTGTCATAGTAATGGGAAACTGATTAGCACAATTATATCATTTACACATGTGTGTTTACATGTAAGTATTATATTATGTGCATGTGTGTGAATATGTGAATGCCTATGCACCTGTGTGTTTGCATATATGAGCCACAGATAGTAATGTCAGTTGTTTTACTTGAAGTCACCCTTTTTATGTATATGTGTCTGAGCCCCAGTGGGTTTATGTATACCACACATGTGCAGGACACCAAAAATGGTATTGAGTCTCTTGGAATTGGAGTTACAGGTGGTTGTGAGCAGCTGTGTATGCTGAAGTCCAAATCTAGGTGACTTCAGTCCCAGCAGTCAGAGGGAGTTGCAGCTGCATGATTTTGAAGCCAGCCAAGCTACATAGAAAGACCAGTCTCCAAAAAAATAGCCATGCCTATCTCTTTTTGTTTAAGATTTTATTTTTAATTACATGAAGATGGGAGTGGGGTGCATACACATACATGTGGCACCCATGGAGGTCAGAAAAAAAATTCCCTGTAGCTAGAATTACAGATAGTTGTGAGCTGCCATGTGGATGATAAGACCTGAACCTGGATCTTTTTCAAGATAATTGAGTGATCATAGTCACTGAGCCATTTCTATAGTCCCCTGTCTTTTTTTTAATTTTGAAAGATAATCTTGATATATATTCGTGGCAGTCTAGAATTCACAGAGATCTTCTATATCTGTCTCCTGAATGCCTGGCTTTCATTTAAAATTACACTTGGAGCAGGTGCGCTACACATGTGCTACAGTATATATGTGGACCTCAAAAACTTGGAGGCGCTTCTCTTTCCACTGTGTGGATCCCAGGTTTAAATTCATTGTTCTACATTTGGTGGCAAGTGTAGTTACCTGTTTTTTGTTTTTGTTTTTTTGTTTTGTTTTTCGAGACAGGGTTTCTCTTTGTAGCCCTGGCTGTCCTGGAACTCACTCTGTAGACCAGGCTGGCCTCAAACTCAGAAATTTGCCTGCCTCTGCCTCCCAAGTGCTGGGATTAAAGGCGTGCGCCACCACCGCCCGGTGTGTAGTTACCTCTTGAGCCATCCTATGTGCCTGTCTTTGTATGGTGCTGAGGACCCTTGGTTCTGGTCCTTATACGTGCGTGGTATGCATGCACTTCACTGACAGCCATCTCCCCAGGTTTTAGGTAGTTTGATATTGTTTCTTTTTCTTTTCTTTTTTTTTTTTTTTTTTTTGAGAAACTCTAATGTAGGCCAGGCTGGCTTTGAACTCCATGTATAGCTGAGGATGCTTAGATTTTTGTATGTAGTAATAGTATCATAGGGGCTAAAACTTGGGCCTCAAGTGTGTAACATAAGCACTCTACCAAGGAGCTACATCCTTAGCCCTTACTTTGAATTTCTGATCCTTCTGCCTCCATCTCCTGGGTGAGGGATTGGAGGTATCATGTCCATAGTAAATTATGTAGTGCTAGGAATCAAACCAGAGCTTCATGCCTATAGGGCAAACACTACCACAAAGCTACATCCATCGCCCTGTGTTTGTGTTTAAAATTTTTATTATGTGTGGTTACGCAGGTGCAACTGTATATATGTGGAGGTCAGAGGACAACTTCATGAAGTTACTTCTCCCTTTATGTTGATCATAGAAATCAAACTCAGGTCATCAAGCTTGTATGACAGGTGCTTTCGTTTCATTGTGAATAATCCGAAGCATTAACTGTATGATTTAATGTTCATGCTTAAAAGTAAGGACTGCTAAGAGTTCCTGTGTAACTCTACTTAGACGCTTTGTTATAGACTGTTTGCCCTGTGCTTTCCCTTTCTGTTTTAGTGTTTTCCAGACAGGGACACATGTAAACTACTCTGGCCTTGAACTCCAGATCTTCCCAATTGAAGGTATTGGCTTTTATTAAAATGCACATTTAGTTATCCCAGGCTCTTTCTAGCCTAGATGAGTAGGTTAAATGTATAAATACCCCTGAATCTCTTTGGAGATGGAATCGCTGTAGCCTAGGCTATCTTTGAATTAATAATCTACCTGCAGCAGCCCCTGTGCCACTATACCTGGGGCTGTCTGTTCCTTTTTCTTTCTGTTCTGTTTTGGTTTTTCAAGAAAGGGTTTCTCTGTAGCCCTGGCTGTCCTGGAACTCACTCTGTAGACCAGGCTGACCTTGAACTCAGAAATCTACCTGCCTCTGCCTTCCAAGTGCTGGGATTAAAGGCATGCGCCAACACTGCCTGGCTCTTTCTATTCTTAAAACAAGTTCTTAGAAACCACAGCCAAGAGCTGGAGAGATGACTCTTCCAAAGGTCATGAGTTCAAATCCCAGCAACCACATGGTGGCTCACAAACACCCATAATGAGATCTGATGCCTTCTTCTGGTGTGTCTGAAAACAGCTACAGTGTACTCACATATAATAAATAAATCTTTTAAAAAAGAGAGAGAAACCATAGCCAAACTGTCCTGGAGAGGCTGTACTTTAACAAATGGCCTTCCTCCTCCTGAAAGATACAAACCATCATGCACAGCTGCCAGCATTTACTCACTTAGCCATTTATAGCAAAAGTGAATTTTATTGCTCACAGCATTCTCTGTCTGTTCTCGGGTTTCTTTGAGATAACTTTTTTTTTTTTTTTTGAGACAGGGTTTCTCTATATAGCTCTGGCTGTCCTGGAACTCACTCTGTAGACCAGGCTGGCCTCGAACTCAGAAATCCACCTGCCTCTGCCTCCCAAGTGCTGGGATTAAAGGCGAGCGCCACCACTGCCCGGCTTTTTGAGATAACTTTTTATACCATTGTGTTCCAACAGCATCTTTAAGAATTCCTTACTTCTTGACACAGTTAAAATGCTTTAGACCCTTAGCCAGGCAGTGGTGGTGGATTTCTGAGTTCGAAGCCAGCTTGGTCTACAGAGTGAGTTCCAGGAGAGCCAGGGCTATACAGAGAAGCCCTGTCTCGAAAAACCAAAGACCCACCTTCTATTTCCCTGCCCAACCCTGGAGCTACCATTTCTCCAAGGAGCCTTGGCTCCTTTAATGGAGAGTAAGGTCTAGGAGGCAGCATCTGAGCAATGGGTGTGCTTGTCATTTCTGCCCTTGACCAGTCAGAACTAGAACACCTGCATACGAACTCATGTGCACATTGCTGTTTATTTCTGTAGTGTCTAGCCAAGTCTATGCAGTTGAACAGCTGACTCTCACACCCCAGGTTCCCTTGCTCCCATTCTTACAATTTCTCAGTGTAACAGGGGAAAGTCTGCCTCAGACTCACATTATTCACTTAGATGATTCAGTATGTTAAGTGTGAACCCAAGCTTTCGGAGCTGCTTTCAAGTCCTCATAAGCAACATCTACTAACTAGACTACGGTGAGTCCTGAAGTTTTGACTTTTAGCTTTATTAAGATCTAGTAAAAGTATTAATTTCAAGAGTTGTCAGAGACTGAGTGTAGTGTCATGCACTTTAATCCCAGCACTCAAGAGGCAGAGGCAGGAGGACCTCTTGAGTTTGATGCCAGCTGGTAACATAGCAAGTACCAGGACTACATAGACTATCTTTAAAAAAAAAAAGTTGTTGGGGAATAAAAGGCTGGAGCTTTATAGTCAGTTGGTAGAACATGTACAAAGTCCTGGGTTTGATCTCTAGCACCTCATGACTTAGACTTTGTGCCTGTGCAGGCAGGAAAATCAAAAGTTCAAGGTCATCTTTTGCTACATAGGGAATTGGATATGAGCCTAGGATACATGAGACCTATATTGAGCCATTCAAACTGAGCTTAGCAGCAAAGGATTATAATCTCAGCAGTCAGACAATAAGAGGAAAGGATGTCTGATGTAAGATCAGCCTAGGCCATATGCTGAGACCAAAAATGGAACACCATACCTTTTTCTTTGTATATATTACGTTAATCTATCATAGTAGGTAATGTACTGTTTCAGCCCCTTTCTCGACTCTGCAATTTTACCATTACATACAGTAGCACAAACACACAGTTACTTAAAACAAGTGAACAGATCTGAGGACTCTTTCAGCAGTCAAACTCAGGCCTTATAAATGACTAGACCTCTGCTAAACTATTTGTGCATTTTGCAATTGCTTATATCAAATACCACTCTATTCAATGAGAAATGGCAAACAAAACTGGAAAATGGCCCAGTCCTTTAATCACACACTTAAGAGTCAGAGGCAAAGCAGATCTCTGAGAGTTCAAGGCCAGCAAGGACTACATAGTAAAATCCTGTCTTCCAAAAAGAAAGGAAAAAATGGTAGACAAATATGGAATTGTATAACTAGGACTTGTCCCATAGGATAACCAGTTATAGCTGATCAGCCACATACTTGCTTTACTTTGCACTCTGCCCAGTGATGAACTGCCCTGGTCTCCCTTGCTAGAGTTGATCCATTATCTGCTTTGGAAGTACTCAATTGGTGAATCATTGGCAATTTTTTTGTGCCATAGTTTACTCCAACAATGTTAGCTGTTCAAAAAGTATGTGAGGTTATATAATTTTTATAAATTTGTAATTTATATAATTTATTTACATTTACTGTTATCGAATTTGGTGCCAACTAGCCAGCCATTTGTTGGAAAATAGCAAATAATATATCATTAAAGATTTTTTAAAATTTCTTTTGTGTATATGTGTGTGTGTGTCCATATGCATACATGCAGAAGCCAGAGAAGGATGCCAGGTGTCTTACAATATTACTCTGCTTACACTCCTTTGAGACAGGTCTCTCACTGAACCTGGAGCTAGGCTGTCAGCCAGCAAGCCCCAGTGGAGGTTACATGTACATGTGTAGCCATACCTGACTTTTTATATGAGTATCAGGGATTTGAAATCAATATTCATTTGTTTTTTTGTATGTATGGGTGTTTTGCCTGCATATATTAATACATGTGCAGTGCCCATGGAGGCCAAAAGAGTATGTTGAATCTTCTACAGTGGGATTTAGAAATGGTTATGAGCTGCCATTTGAGTGCTGAAAACTGAACCTGGGTCCTCTGGAAGAGCAGCCAATGCTCTTACCTGATGAGCTCATCACTAAGGATTTTAATGTAAAAATAAAGCTAGCACTAGCTAGCACTAGGTGATAAATCTTATTTTTATCTATTTATTTTTCTTGGTAGTTTTCAGCCATTAGTTTCCATCCACATTGGCTGTAGGGTTTTTAAACTTGGTAGCAGGGACACAGGTAACCAAGGTGTAGAACTTGTTTATGACTGCTCATTCCTATTTTGTTTTCTGAACAAATGTCCACTGCTAACACCATGTGTGGAACGTTCCTTATTTCTTTGGCCCTTATATCAATCAATACATACATCTGAGTTCTTATCTCTTCCCTTCAAATTTCCAGATTTCTTTTCATACTGAAGGGCATGTTTCTTGAAGCCCACTTCACAGATGCACTTATGCAATGTGGGTGGTATGTTCTCAGCTCACCACCTTGTGTATGGCAGTCAGGCCCTTCTCATTGCTCACTTGAGGGAGCCATTCTGTTAGCCCCAAGTTGAACACACATTTTTTTTATATCCATGATAAACTATTTTGATGAATGGGAGAAAAGATCCCATTGTATCCCAGGATGGCCTCAAGTTTTCTGTATAGCTGAAGAAGATGACTTTGAACTCCTGATTCTCCTCATATCCCATGTGCTAGATCACAGGCATATGCAAGCATCTGTGTTTTTTTATTTCTATCATGTGAAATGTTTTTGGTAGTATAACAGGAGAGCATGAAGTATATAGTGGAGGTAGGCATACTGGTTCACACTTCTAACAAGCAGAAAAAGTAAGTTTCAAGCAGCCCTCTATATCACATGCCTCAATAGCTGCCTATAACTCCAGCTCCACGTGATCTCGTACCATTCTTGCCTGTACGGTTACTATGTACATACATACCCACATATACACATAATTAATAAAGAAAAAGCTGGGTGTGGTGATGTATCCTGGCACTCTGGAAGCAGAAACAGGAGGATCTCTGAGAGTTCAAGACCATCCTGGCCGCTGGGCGTGGTGGCGCATGCCTTTGATCCCAGCACTTGGGAGGCAGAGGCAGGTGGATTTCTGAGTTCGAGGCCAGCCTGGTCTACAGAGGGAGTTCCAGGACAGCCAGGGCTACACAGAGAAACCCTGTCTCGAAAAAAAATTAAAAAAAAAAAAAGACCATCCTGGTCTACATAGTTCCAACACAGCCAGGACTACATAGAAGCAGGTGGGTCTCTGAATTTAAGGCCAACCTGCTTTAAAGAGGGAGTTCCAGGACAGCAGGGGCTATACAGGAAAACCCTGTCTCAAATCTAAAGGGAGCACCATGCCACATTCAAAAGTGTCTGATCACACCACAGAAGAAATGTGTTCAACACACACTTCACTGTCCTGGCCATAGACTGTCAAGAGGAGACTCCAGTCCTTTCACTGAATGTTTCAAGAAACAATCTGAGCCGGGCAGTGGTGGTGCAAGCCTGTAATCCCACCACTTGGGAGGCAGAGGCAGGCGGATTTCTGAGTTTGAGGCCAGCCTGGTCTACAGAGTGAGTTCCAGGACAACCAGGACTACACAAGAGAAACCCTGTCTTGAAAAAACAAAATAAATAAATAAATAGATAAATAAGCAAACTTAAAAAATTCACAAAATGTAATCAGAGAAATACTGACTGGACTTGACTTTTTTTTTTTTTTTTTTTTTTTAGTTTTTCGAGACAGGGTTTCTCTTGTGTAGCCCTGATTGTCCTGGAACTCACTCTGTAGATCACACTGGCCTGGAACTCAGAAATCTGCCTGCCTCTGCTTTCTAAGTGCTGGGATTAAAGGCATATGCCACCATGCCCAGCTTTGTTAATTTTTTTCAATTGTCAATCACTGTAGCTAGACTGTCTGAAAAGCTTTGGGGATGGGGCAGGCTAGAAAGATGGCTCAGCAGTTTAGAGCACTGGCTTCTCTTTGAAAGAGATCTCAGGTTTGATTCCCAGCACAGTACCCACTACTGCACTGGTCTCATTGCTATTCTAACTCCAGCTCCCGAGGATCCAATGCCCTCTTCTGACCTCTATTGGTACTGCATACAAGTGGTTCAGAGACTACTTCCAGGCAAAACATTTATATGCATGAAATAATATTAAAAAAAAATCTAGCTGCTTTGGAAGATTTGTGCTTGGAGCGTCAATCCAGAGAATTGTGGGTGGCACAGAACTCAACAAACCAGAGAATTGTGGGTGGCACAGAGCTCAATAAACCAGGCTCATCCAGTTGGAGGACCATGAGCCTCCTGAAAAGCCAGCTTAACACACTTCCTTGGGCACACGTGTGTAGGTGGAAGCCTAGCCAAAATCATCATATAGTAAGAGTAGGAATAATCGATTGCTTTTTTTTTGCGGGGGGGGGGGGAGGGAAGGGAGTTCCAGACAGGGTTTCTCTGTGTAGCCCTGGCTGTCCTGGAACTCACTCCGTAGACCAGGCTGGCCTCCAACTCAGAAATCCACCTGCCTCTGCCTCCCAAGTGCAGTGCTGGGATTGAAGGTATGTGCCACCACTGCCCAGCTCAAGTGTCTTTTTGTTTTTAAAATAGTTCACCATAGAACAACAGCTACCTGAAGGTAGGATAATGATATTGCAGATCCATCTTCCTTAGAGATAAAAGTACATGAGCTCTAAAGAACACTTGATTTGCTTCAGATTGATGCATGGCAGAGGATATGCGTCCTTGTATAAACTAACTGAGCCATAACTGAAGGTGGGTAGTGGAGGCCATTGGATCCATAAAGTCATCTTTTAAGCTTGATGACTGGAGCCAACAGCTGTTTCCTAGATACCACAAGGGCAGGTGTGGCCAGCAGAGCAGTCCAGAAGTGATGGCTCTTGTGGGATTAAACTATAGAAATTCCTGTACCTTCCCTTAAAGTCTTGCTTCCCTCAGTCTGAGGCTACACTTGGAGTGCCCTCATTGGAGTAGCAGGAACTGAATCCTCAGGAGGAACTGGACTAGCTGGCACAAGCACTCCACAGGAAGTCCTCCAGCCAGGCCCTCCACTAAGAAGGCCCTATCCTGAAGGTTGCGAAATATGCTTGGTAGTCGTGGTGATGATCCACACCTTTAATCGCAGCATCCTGGAGGCAGAGGCAGGCGGACTCAGAGTTAAGAGTCTGGACTAGTCTACAAACTGAGGATCAAGATAGCCAGCCTGTTACAAGAAAAACCCCCTCTCAAAACAAAGCCAAACAACTTATAATATACGCGGGTTCTGGAGGGTACACAGTCCCCAGAGCAATGCGCGGGGCAGCAAAGCTACAAGGTACACTGCCTTCTGTAAGGGCTGTGGTTCTGTTGATTCCGGGGACAATGGGACAAGGGCCAGGCAGGGCAATCGGGGAACCCAGGGAGCCACAGAAGGGCCGCGCGACGCTGCTCTGGAAAAGAAGGCCCTCGTCTCACAAACACTCGTACTAGACATTCGATGGAAGGCGCGACGCCGCCGGCCCACGCAAGAAGCGCCCACGAGGCCCGCAGCAAAATGGCGCCGGCGCCGACCCGCGTTCCCTGCCGGCGCATGCGCAAGGGACCCCGCCCGCGAGAGCGGAAGTCTTGTGACCCCGGAAGTGACCGTCCGAGCGGCGGGCGGCGGACGACGTTCGTCACTTGCTGCGGGAGGGAGCGCGAGAGCGGCGGTCGAGCCTCCGGTGAGTGGGCGCGTGGCGCGGGGCGGCTTTGTGTGGCGCCGCGGACGACTGCGGCGCTCGCGGGCGGGGCGCGGTCACCGCGGCGGGCGGGCGGGCGGGGCAGGCAGCGTAGGTCCTGCCCGAGGGGCCGCCGCCGCCCGGGCCTGCGCGCCCGGGGCCAGTGGGACCCCCTCCCTCGGCCTCGCGGGCGGGGTCCGGCGCGGGGCCTTGCCCGGGGCTCCCGCCGCGCGGCCCCGCCCCGCTCGGATTGCGGGCCGTTCGGAAGTGCGGGCCGCGCCCTGATGCTGTCGCCGGCGGCCACGCTCGGCGGCGTCGGGCGGGGTCGCCTGCAGCCTCCCGGTATCGGACCGCCGCTTTATGTGTTCCTCTGGCGGGTCCCTCTCGGAGGGACAACGGCCGGGCTGTTCCCCGACCGCTGCGCATCGCCTGCAGGCATCACCGCGGGGCTTCTGAGAGACATTTGGGTATCTGCGGAACTGAAAGGCATCTAGGCGCTTCCGTCCGGGTTGGTGCTGCACCACCACTGACGGTTTAGGGTCAGGGCCCAGAAACAGGTTCCTGAGATTTATTTGCAGGCGCTGCACCAGCTCCCAAGTTGCATACGCAGACCCTCCCTGGAGAGGACAGACCTGCATATTTAGGATCCCCTTTGGGCTCTTGGGATATAGGCGGTCATCACATAGTTGAGCTTAGGACAGTATTCCATTGGAAGGAACGAACAAACCAGTCCCTTGTCCTGCACGTGGCTAAGATACAGAGCATCCCCCGTAGGAGAACTTATCTCCACGACCCAACCCAGTAAGATGAGAGTCTTGGCAGCTAGGGACAGCAGCAGGCCCCCAGGGGTTTAGCGTTGCGTCTGCCAGTTCAGTTCGGTCTGGTCTGGATGCTTCTTATTCTTAATGGGGAGGGGAGGAAAGGTATTTTGCTTCTCTGAGGAACAGGCTGTGGTTCCATTTCGTTGCTTGGGGTGTAGTCCTCTCAAATAGGCCTCCTTGTTGGGCAGTGGCAGCATCCTCCTCCTGTTTCCTCTCAGGAGTTTCCCTGCAGGTGTCAGGGTCTGCCTAGAGTGGAATGCCTCAGGCCGTCACAGCCTGCCTATGCCCCACCCACAGGTGTCCCAGGCTAGAGGTGAGCATGGCAGAACAGGAGCCCACTGCTGAGCAGCTTGCTCAGATAGCTGCGGAGAATGAGGAGGATGAGCACTCCGTGAACTACAAGCCTCCAGCCCAGAAGAGCATCCAGGAGATCCAGGAACTGGACAAGGATGATGAGAGCCTTCGAAAGTACAAGGAGGCCCTGCTGGGCCGAGTAGCTGTCTCTGCAGGTGGGTGGCTCTGAGGAGGGATCGTACCTAACCCTGTTGCCACCCTCTTTCCAGAGCACTCTTCTGGGGAGTGAGTAAAAAAAAAAAAAAAAAAAACAATCTTAAGGGATGGGACTCTGACTTTTAACTCTCACTCTGCAGACCCCAATGTCCCCAATGTCATTGTGACCCGCCTGACCTTGGTATGCAGCACTGCCCCAGGCCCTCTGGAACTGGACCTGACAGGTGAGTGGGTATTAGAATCCCCGGGTGGGGCCAGCTGGCATCTTGCCTCTACCCCTAAAAATAATTTTCTGCGCTGATGCCCTCTGGTGGAGCAGAGGGGAAGTGCAACTAGGGGCTTGCCAAGGCTCTGCTTTGTGTCTAGGAAGGGGCTGGGGTAAGTGACTGTGGGGGCGGGGCGGAAAGTCTTCAGGCAGTCAGCTGAGCTTCCTCAATACAGGTGATCTGGAGAGCTTCAAGAAACAGTCGTTTGTCTTGAAGGAAGGTGTGGAGTACCGGATAAAAATCTCTTTCCGAGTAAGTTGGAGGCTTTGAGCGGCCTAGAAAAGAGGGGCAGAGGAGCAAGAATGGGAAGCCAGCTGACCCTGGTTCTGTGTCCCCACAGGTGAACAGAGAGATCGTGTCAGGCATGAAGTACATCCAGCACACATACAGGAAAGGGGTCAAAAGTGAGTGGGCCGGCCCATAAAGTGGGAAGCCAGTGGGCCTGGGAGGGGGCTTGTATCACCAATAATCATGCCTTTCCTGTCCCACAGTTGACAAGACTGACTACATGGTTGGGAGCTATGGGCCAAGGGCTGAGGAGTATGAGTTCCTGACACCCATGGAGGAGGCTCCCAAAGGCATGCTTGCTCGGGGCAGTTACAACATCAAGTCCCGCTTCACAGATGACGACAAAACTGACCATCTGTCCTGGGAGTGGAATCTCACCATCAAAAAGGAATGGAAGGACTGAGCTCCAGCTGGGAGGCGGGCAGGGCGACGGACAGACAGAAGGACCGACATGCCCCACCCTAACCCCCTACCCACCCCAAACCAAAGTGCTGACAGGACCTCCCTCACCATTCCTCCCTAGTCCACTCAGGCAGTCAGCTCTTCTGTCTGCCCCTCCTCCACCTCCTGCCCGCAGGCCCCTGTGGTCTCTAGTGTCACATTGCTGCTTCTGCCTGTGCAGTGGGGGAGGGGCTCTAGCCCAGGCCTCCAATCTGCTGTGTCCCTACAGGTTCCCTCTGTCTGTCTTTCCTTCCTCAGGCCCTGGCTTCTAGGATGGAACAGAACACTGTCAGGGTTGCCCAGCCCACCTTGTCTCTGTTCCCGCTGAGCAACCCTCAGCACGGGGAGGGGCTGGGCTGTCTGTCCTCTAGTCCCACCACTCCCTGGCCAGGTCATCCATCACTGTCAGTCACTGTCTAACCATGATGCCTTAACATGTGGAACGTGTACTGGGGGCCGTCGCTAACTCTTAACTCCCCTGTCTGCATGAGCATGTGGTCTCCCTGTCCTTGCCTTGTCTGCCATCCCCATCCTGGTGACCTGCCCAAAGGAGGCCTGGGGTGTGCTGCTGTTGCTTCCTGCAGGCCTGGCCAGCTCTTCCCCTCCCCATGGCCAGGGTTGGGGGTGGCTCCAGTAGCAAGGGGAGGGTCAATTGCCAAAACTCAATGCCTCCAGCCCCATCTAGGAGGCAGGGTAGGGTGCCTCATTCCTCTGCCTTCTCTGTCCCTTGTAGGCAGTACTCAGAGCCCCTGTCCCCACAGAGAGCCCCTGAGGGACAAAGCCAGCCGAGCCTTACTTGTCTCACCTGGGCCCTGTGGCCTGAACCTCGTGCCTGGCCTGTCAGTATTTATTGCCTCCATTTGGGCCAGCTGGCCTGATGCCTCTGCCCTGGTTCTTGGTGCCACCCTCCCTGGGCAGGCCCTCCCTGGGCCCAGCCAGGACCAATGTGGGACCAAGTTCACACAGTTGGGAGCTGTCTCCTGTGCCTCCCCTCCCTATCCCCAGTCCCTGTGTGGTGTCTGCCAGGCCCAGCCTCAACAGGCAGAGGAGCCTGTCCCTGCTTCTCTCTGACTGGGAAATAAACACCCCTGAAGGAGTCTGGGACGGTGTGTTCTATGCTACTTGTATTGGGGGTTTGTAGGGAACTGCAAGAATCCAGTGGAGGGTGGAGGTCCCTCAGATCATATATATGTCCTGGCCACAAGAATGTCTGCTGCTAACAGCCCTGATTTATCTTTACTACTGACTTCCTGTGGAGATGTGAATATAAAACAAACCCCAGACCTGTGGGTCACAGTGTTGGTCCTGGGCGTAGAGGGATTGCCTGAGTCAGCATACCTAAATTCCCCTGGCTGGACTTGCCCTTGGTATGGAGCCCTCCATGCTTCCTAACCAAAGCTCTGCTGGAAGATCAAACTGATCTGGCTCTGCACAACTTGCATGTGTAGGTCAACCTGGTGAAGGAGTGCTCCGTGTCTGTTAGTGGGGCCCCTTGGGACAGGAACCGATATGAAGGAAGCCTCTGCACATCTCCACTACAGTGCTCTATAGAGCCACCTAGGTAGAAGGGACAGGACCACTGCACTGCACTATGAAGCTTGTAGCAGAACCCTGAGAAGCCAATAAACCTTAACAAAGGCTCCTGTGTAGCTCTCTGTAGTGACCACAGGGAGGCAGGACTACTTGTCTGTCTCTGAGCACACCCAAAGTCACCTAGTAACCTCAAAACCCCACCCTGCCTTTACAAGACTCAGTCTAAAAACTTCCTTTTTTAGCAGTATGCTAGCTCTGAGAAGCCACCCTCTGGTTAAGCTGTTCAGTAAAGTGGCTGTACCATTCCTGTAGCTAGTAGTGGTCAGGACTTTCCTGGAGCCCTGCCAATCTTGGCTTGGGGTCCACCAGTGTTGAATAGCGTGATGAACCTTTACTGCAGACAGCCAGAAGAAGCCTTTTTGTCTTGTTGCTGGCAGCTAACCATAAACCGGGCCTTGTCAGCCATCTTTCCTAGGTCCATAGGAGCCAAAGCCTAGCGGACCCCAGACCAGCCTTCTGCAGGACACTGACCTGATAATAGCAGCTCCTTGCACTAGGCGGCCAAATTGTTGATCCAATCCTTTCCCAGAACTCTTCCCGGCCCAGCAGCCAGGGAGGCCTGAGCAGAAGGAGGCCTTTTCTCCAAGCCTTGCAGAGCCAATTAGTCTCCTAGCTCATCCTTAAAAATTTTTACTACACACTCTCAGCAATGCTGTTTATCAAATAAGGGCTTCTGAAGCTCACATTGGACCAAGATACTAATCTTACAGCTTTGGGTTTGTCCTTGACGGGTAAGTGTGTGAACTCAGACCCTAAGTTCCAAGTGTACAAGCATACTGCCAACAGCTAGGACTTTGCTCTGGCTCCTCCCAGTGCAGGGTAACTCAGGGTGGCCTCATAAAGTGCATGATATGTTTCCTAGGTCCCAAGTCTAACCTGCTCCCTATCTCACCCCCCCCCCCCAACCTACCTCTGGAGTAGTGTTCCAAGGCCTGCTGCTTTCCCTCAGGAGCCAGGCATTCTCCCCACCAACTTCTGACTATGCCTCCCAAGAATTCCCTAGCTTCTGGCTCTTCAGCTACCTACAGACAGGCCTCCTTTCCTGAGGAAAGTGATGGTCTGTCTGTCGGTAGTACCAGTTGATGAGCAGTCAGTTTCCTGCTGTGTCTAAGTAACCATCAGCTATTGAGATTTACAAGACCCTTCTCTGCCCAGCACAATCCTGTACCAATCAAATCTGCTACACCATGGCCAGGTACACCATTCCTCTGTCTCCCACTTTGCTGTAGTCAGCTCTCTTTCAGTTCACCCTCCAGAGCAATCAGTCCTTTAGCCAACATGCTAAAGGTCCCCCACTGGACCCCCCCCCAACAAGTCTGCCAGCTAAAAATGGGCTGCTTGGTTCTGAGAACTCCTAGTAGTAATCAGAACCACCAGTAACTCAACCTAAGGTGGCTGAGCACCTTCTCTGAGTAAGACCCCTTCCTGAAGGATATTCTGATGCATTTCCAATGGCCCAGAAAATGTGTGGGGCTTACAGGACCTTGATACTAGTGTGTCCAAACCAACACCTCTTTTAAGCAATGGCAGCTGCTCTTAGAAGACATAAGACAGGCCTTGGGAAACAGAACTAAGTCACTGGCTGGGCCCTCGAGGGTGACTGGATGATCAGATGATCTGACCTGCATTTGCAGATTGGGACATACTACCCATATATTATCTGGCCACTCAACAAACCCAGAGGGCCCAAGAATTTCAGGCTTCCCTCTGGCTTCTTCCCTTCTACATTGCCGTGTAGAACGCCAGTGCAGAGATAGCAGACATTTTTGTTTTGGGTTTTGTTTTTTCTCTCTCTTTTTTTTTTTCCCCTGAGACAGGGGTTTCTCTATGTAGCCTTGGCTGTCCTGGAACTCATTCTGTAGACCAGGCTGGCCTTGAACTCAGAAATCTGCCTGCCCCTACCTCCCAAGTGCTGGGATTAAAGGTATGTGTCACCACTGCCTGGCATTTTAAAAAAGATTTATTTATATTATTTATGAGTACACTGTAGCTGTCTTCAGACACACCAGAAAAGGGCATCAG
>JADRCD010223031.1:0-13542 GCA_019843815.1 Montemys delectorum
GCACCATTTGGAAGTTTTAGGGTGTGGTGCGACTCTAAGAGAAGTATTGTTCGTGCTTCATCCTGTGCAGTGGACCTAGAGATCCAGAAGGAACACCTGTAAAATGTTTAAAAGACAAAGGAAAGATGTAAGTAGGATAATAAGGAAGGAAGGGGAGAGGGGGGCGAGCCAGGGTGGGAGAGAAACAAGAGCCCATCCAGAGGAGGAGGAGGAAGAGGAGGAGAAGGAGGAAAGGAGGAGGAGGGAGAGAAAGAGGAGGAGGAAGAGGAGGAGGAGGAAGAGGAGGAGGAGGAAAGGAGGAGGGAGAGAAGGAAGAGGAGAAGGAGGGAGAGGAAGAGGGGGAGGAGAGTAGGAGGAAGAGAAGAAGGAGGAGGAGGGCGAGAAGGAAGAGGAGAAGGATTGTTGAATTCTCCATCTGTCTGGCCACTAAATCTCATCTAAATTTATGTAAGCCCCGTTGCCCCTGGAGCGGGCGGCAGCCCCTACACTGGCAGCAGTCACGAAGTCCAGCCCTCCTCAGTTTTGGAGCACTATGGCAGCCAAAGGATCAAGCTGGTCCTGAAGGGTGTTCATTCAGCTGATAGGAAGTTTCTGTAAGGCTTTCTGAATGCCGGTCGGGCAGAGAGGTTAATAGATGCAAAGAAACCATCATTGTTTTAGACCTGAGTCCCAAGTAGGAAGGAGAGGCAAGAGTTGGATGGCACATTAGCTAGGCAGAGGGCATTGCTGCCAATGAAGATCCAGAAAGGGGAGGGGCATTTTAGGAGCCCAAGGTGGCAGCAGAGTTACATTTGAATGGGGAAGGACTGTTAGGTATTCACATCGAGCTTATTGAGGAGCAAAAGAGACTCAAACATGGGCAGTTGGAAGGAGCTGAGATAAAAGCCCTACCCACTATTTCAAGGGTCCCCCAGTATCTTTACAGGCCAAGTGAAAGCCATAAGGTATGGCCAGTGTCTTAGGGTTTCCATTGCTATGAAGAGACAGCATGATCAAGGCAACTCTCATAATGGACAACATTTAATTCGGGCTAGCTTACAGGTTCAGAGGTTTCAGTTGTTTCTGTCATGGCGGGAAGCCTGGCAGCCTGCAGAAAGATAGGGTGCTAGAGGAGCCAAGAGTTCTGCATCTTGATCTGAAGGCAGCAGGAAGAGACTGAGACATACTTTTTCCACAAAGGCCACACCTCCTAATAGTGCCACTTGTGTGGTACCATGGTGCCAGTTTCATCCAAACTACCACAGTCGTCCACATTGGGAGCAGCATCCAGAATACTTGGTCAGCAATTTAAGAGAAGACATACACAGGAGAGAGAAGGCCCCTGTATGAAATACAGAATCTGGGCGCCTAGAGAATCCAGTGTCTCTGCCCCTCCCCCTCCCTCCTTCCCTCCCTCCCTCCCTCCCCCCTCTTTCTGTTTTAGTCTTTAAAGGGTCTTTGCCCCCCTAATTTAGGGTTGGGTCAGTCTGAACAAGGACAGGCTGTCTGGTTGGCCCACAGCTGTGGCATCCTGATTGGCCTTGACCTCGTCAGGCCCATCGGTCAGCAGGGGCCCTCCTTGCTGGAGAAGAGCCTGCCAGGCCTTTCTCCTAGGCTGTGAGGCTTGTCTAAGGTGAGGAAGAAGCATGTTCTTCATCTTTAGTCTGCCTCACCCTCTCCGGAGGTCTGTCTGCCTGTCAGAGGCAGGGTTTGGGGTTTGGGGGAGTAGAGCACTCTAAGGGACAGCAGTTAAAATGCGTCAGAGGAGAGTCAGCCTGAGGCCTAAGGGATGGTTATAACAGACTATAAGACAGCTTCTGGCCTCGCGTCCTTGGTCCTTGAAGTGTGCTATGCTTGTGGGGTAGCATGTGTAACAGCCACAGTGAGAGTGAGACCATTAAGATTGTTACAGTTCTTACTGAGAGCATTCCTGAGAAAACAATTGAGAACTGTTTTCCCTCAGTACAGGAAGTAAACAGCCTTGGTCACTGTAAATCTGAAAGTGTTAGCCCCTTTTGTTAACAGGCCTGTGATGGAGGGAGGTGGCCAGGAAAAACTCCTAAGGCTTCCTGAGAAGCTAGTAAATAGATCATGGAAAAACTGTCAAAATTAAACAAAACACCCCAAATAAAAAGATCACACCTTGGAGGCTTGGTGTTACCCCCTTAGTCCAGTATAAGAAGGGGTGCGGTGATTCTCCTAGGACTCAGTAGGACTGGGACATCTTATGGATACCTCCATTTTGGGGCATGCCACATGATTACATTAACCAAGGAGGTGATAAAGTCACATAGTGTTTGCTCCTTCCAGGATATCTTTAACAATGTGGTGGCAGAACACATAATTGCTTTTTTGCTCATGGTGAGCATGAGGATGGCTAAAGTGAGCCCATGGGATCTCCACACCTAATAGATCAAATATGAACAGTCACATCTACCCTGGGATAGGGATAAGGGTCTGGTGTCCTTCTCTGCTGCTTCGCTTTAGGAAAGAGTTCCCTGCACTCAGTACACCTAGAGGCCATCATCTTATAAGCAGCTACAACTGGTCTCACTTGGTTTAGAAGATAAGATAGTGCTATGTAATACCATCATAATAAAAGAAAAAAGGCTGAATCTAAGCCACATACACAGGACATTGTGCTCAATTAACATTACCTATGTACATACTGTTAAACTAGGATCCTTTATAAGTTTCCAGATAAACCTTATAGAAAACACAAGGCAATCTTTATACTGTATTTGAAGTCATTTATCAGTTGATGCTTTGAGCATTGAGTGAGTATATGTAGCAGCAGATACAGAGTAAATCATTTACTATACCCCTAGAAATCAACCAAGGAGGCCCTGTTAAGAACTCTTTAAGTTGGAATTACTGCGTGGGAAACTTGGAGACAGAGAGGCCTCTACATGGATAAGCATCCCATTAGCTGATTTTTCTCTATCACCTCTGTGTTATGAGATATCTGTCAGTAACCTATATGGAACGTAGCTTGTCCATTAGCTGCCCTTAAGGTTATGATACCTTTGTTTTGTTCTTCCTTTCCTTGTTACAAATTAGGAGGCCCGTCTGGCCTGAGACACAGTTTGGAGGACATTGCAAGACAAACATGCTTAAGTCAGAAATGGGAGGGCCAAACCTCATCTCCTGACAGCTACTTGGTGAACTCCAACAGCACAGGGCAGTTTGCCAAATCATCTGTACTTAGATCTCTATAGGTCGGCCATTTGTCCCTGGGGCACAGAAAGGGTAAGTTTCAGAGAGATGAAGAGGGCGTGGTAAGGAGGCTCTGCAGACAAGGGAAGAGAGAAGGTATGTGTAGAGAGGCAGAGCAGAGCCAGAGAAAGGCTTGATAGGGAGGGGGCTCATGAAACAGGTCAACACCAGAGAGAGAGAGTGTGGGGATTAAGTTTAGAAGTTTGAGCTAATAAAGCCAGATACACAGAAATGGAGAAGCAAAGGAAGGACCAGAATAGAGATGAAAGGGCTGTTGTTAGAAACCATGGGTGAGGTCTTTGGGTCATAGTGAGTGTCTTAGTCAGGGTTTCTATTCCTGCACAAAATATTGTGACCAAGAAGTTGGGAGGAAAGGGTTTATTCAGCTTATACTTCCACATTGCTGTTCATCACCAAAGGAAGTCAGGACTGGAACCCAAGCAGGTCAGGAAGCAGGAGCTGATGCAGAGGCCGTGGAGGGATGTTCCTTACTGGATCGCTTCCTTGGCCTTGCTCAGCCTGCTCTCTTATAGAACCTAGGACCACCAGCCCAGGGATAGCACCGCCTGTTAGCACCCATAGCAACAGGTCTGTGGTCCCGCCTATCCATAGGCGCAGGCACTCGGTGATGCTAACACCGCCCACAATGGGCTCCCCTACCTTTGGTCACTAATTGAGAAAATGCCTTATAGCTGGATCTCATGGAGGCATTTCCTCAAGGGAGGCTCCTTTCTCTATGATAATTCTAGCTTGTGTCAAGTTGACACACAGAACCAACACCTGTACAGTGTGAGCTTGGAAGGTGTAGTGGCCCCTGGAAGGCTAAGGAAACATGAGTATGGGAGACGGAGATGGAGAGAGATGACTGGACAAGAAAGGGTCTGTCTGTGTGGATCACTGAGAAGCATTTCTGGTTTCCAGCACTAGATGTAAGAAAGGTATCAGAGCAGGGAGTGAAGACTAGACATCTGACATCAAAACAGCAAGGGAGGTTTGATGCCCCAAACCCTGTGGCTTGTGGGGGCAGCGGTGGCAGCGACGAGTCCGAGGGTGAGGAAGTGGATGAGGATTGAAGCAGGCAGCTTCCCGGACAGGCCTCCCGAACCCCACCACCGTCCCCTTGGCTAGAGAGTTCCCTTTCCTACTCGTCCCCAGTGAGCTAGTGGAGAGGGATCAGGGGGAGGCCGCAGACGAAGAAAACAAAACAAAAAAATAAAATAAGATAAAATAATATAGTTAAGAGAAATAACCGTAAGAAAACAGTCACAGACAATTAGAGAAAAGCAGTTAAGTTCCAAGGAACTGCCAGCAACCTGCAAAGAGGACAGCAGCATCTCCTCACCTGCGCAAGAGTCTCAGCTTCCGTTGTGTAAACCCGAGGTTCGTAAATTCATCAGGAAAATGTTGGAGGGGATAGACAGATCTTCGAACGTCTGGGACCAAAACCACATCTGGGTTACCCAGACTCATCCATTCTATACCTGAGGGTACAGGAGGCCACTCCCTGCAGGCTCCCTGTAGACTCTCTGCAGGATCCGTTTTGTAATAGTTGAGAATAAGGAGGATAGGGGGCCTGGTATCAGACCTTTAACTGCTTTTGAAAACTGCTGGGACAGGGATAAGTCAGTTGCTTGTTCTTGCTTCCTCGGGACTCCGGGCTGTGGGATGGGGATTGCCTGATTTCCCAGTGGGGGATGGGAGGGTGGAGTGGGGGTAGTGGACAGGTAGGTTTCTTAAAGCCCTGGATATGTTTTTATGGCCCTGTTTAGGGCGGGGATTTCCTTATGATTGAGAAATAAATTTGTCTCCTTAGAATATTTCTATTTCTGCCAGGCTCATTACAAGACCCGCACTGAGCAGTTTTCATAAAGCTGTAATAAAGTGAAGTCTGACTTTTGACTTAATTAATAGAAATTACAGACAAAAAAGAAAGAAGAGCACATTGATGTCGGGTTATAGACTTTCTTACTGGACCAATCTGTGGTCTCCTACCATTTCCCTGTATAGAGGGTCAAATGCATTTCTTCGTAAGCTGTACATGCTGTTGTAGCAGTCAGTGGAGCATAGGGTAAGGTTATGCTGGATGTGATTCTCCAACACCGGAGAAACTAATAGGGATCAAAGTGGGAAAGGGCCATTAATACAAATGAATTCCTTTTATACAAGTTGGAGAAAAGAAAAAAAAAAAACAGAGGACATGTTCCACTTCTATTTTTTTTTTCTTTTAACACTCCAGGTGTGACAGGAGATTAGGTATCCAACAGGGGAGAGAAGAGAGTTAATTAAAGTTTTTTGTTCTGACTTACAGAAAGAGACATCTTTTCATTTCGTAAGCAGGATAAGCAGGATGGCTTTTGAGAGCTGTTGCTGCTTTCTTCTCCTTCCTAGGAGTGTCACGGAAAAGCAGATCAAAGCTGCCACCGTCCTTCCTGATCTCTTTCCAGCCACCTTCTCAGCTAATGGAGTTAAAAGTGTCTTCTACTGATGGGCGGGGCTCATCTGACTCTAGAAAGACCAGCTCACTGTATTAGCGATATGCATAGTGACCTCGAGAGATGCTTATGGAAAACCATATTTTACATGAATTAAACAGAAACCAGCCCTAAAGGCCCAAGCAGGAGAGAACGTGGCAGGTGCACCTCCCCCTCCTGCCTGTATTTTATTCATCACCGTGATTGACAGCTCAGAGATTAACACTCAGGCTTGAATGTCCCCAGCTCTGTAGATTTACTGTGTGCCCCCTGTTCCTTTTGGTCCTTGTGATTCAGAGCCCCATGGCTGACATTTCCTACCCTTGCAGGGGCAAGGGGAGGGCATGTTTGGGAGAATTCCTGCTGTTTTTCTCTTCAAGATAGTGACAAAGTGAAATAAGACAGAGTGAAATAGAAGTGGCCCTGGTGAGGCCTGTCGGAGCCGCAGGTCACAGGCAGCAGGGGTTGGTCATTGTCTTGCAGTTCTGGGCTCCTGCAGAGAAAAACCTGCCCTGGCTACAGCCACCAATGAAAAGACTGCATTTTGCCACTCAGGGCTTTGTGAAGGCGCCAAAGCTTGACATGGTTGCTATAGCTACTGTCTGATTGTGGTAGGCTTGTCACAGTGCTTGATAAAGTGGGAAGGTTATCCCTGATAGGCCCAAGTAATCAGAACCTTGCAAAGCTTGAGTATGTGGATTTAAATTGTTCGCCCCCCCCCCCTCGTCTTTTAAGCTGGGAGTGTGAGGGTAGGGTTAGGGAATCTTTAGCTACAGAAGCCACAGGACTTTCTTTCAACTATAGCGGAAGCTTATACTACTCTGGAAGGAAGGTGTCCTTATGTCTTGAGGGACAACAGGAATGAGGGTCAGGCTGGCTACCTGCTAAGCCACGGCTGGCATGATTGTGGCTTTGAGCGATGCTGCAAAGACCCTCTCATGACCCATCCTGTAAACTGATTCGGTTTTTTCTTTGTGGCCCCTTGCCTCTTGGCCTGCCTCCTCTGATTCCATTCTCTCCTGGCCTTTCCCCTGCCTTTCCCCACTAGCGTGTTTCTCACAGACATAAAGACAGCTGCCTTTCTTTTCCTATGGGTGATAAAAAAAAGGGTTAAATTGAAAGTGACAGCTCACAGATTTTTTAGCTCCAAAATTTTTGACACCTTTTTTTCTTCAGAGTTTATCTCGGTGGCAATCTCTTGCTCAGTGGCACAGAGATTGCAATAGTGGCTCTCTGTAGATTCTGGCCTGCTTCCGGAAGTCCTAGGCCAATGGGACTTGTCTTTGAACCTACATTTCCCCCAAATTCCCAAATGAGGTTTGTGCCACAGTTGCCTGACCAAAGTGTAAAAGCCACAGCATAGGTCTGACCTTCACGGTTGGGGAAACCACAGACAGATTTGTTACCCAGGATTCAGGATGACATTGGTGCCTAGTCCTGGAGACTTCCAAAGCCATTTGAAAAAGTACGTTATTTCCTCTGCCTCTCTCCCAGCTCCCAGGTGCAAAGCATCCTGACCCACCAGCATGACTCCCTAGCCTCCCCTCCAGGAGATGGAGGGTCCAAGTGGCCTCATCAGGCCCTGCTCTAAGAAAAGTATGTGTCTCTGAGTGAAGCCCACCCTGCCACCACACCACGTGCCTGACTAGGAAGCCTGCTTTGACCAGGGCCAAGGTTCCTGGCTTTCTTGCTGACACTCAGTGGCTTCAGCTCACCAGAAGCCCAGTCTATTCTTTGCACAGATGCAGTTCACCTTCTGTGCACAGCTCCCAAATAACAAGGGAAATGAATCTGTGTGGGTCCCTTCAGGGAAAAACTGAAGCCCCCATCTTTAAAAGACAAGAAATAGTTTATTTTGGGGCCATTTTGAGTGACTGTGGCCTTGCAGTATGGATTTAGGTTACCCCAAATTCCAGGTCCCAGCATACAGGTAGTTCCATGACATTTTATAGTTTTACGGAGCAAAGAAAGTCATAAATCAAGGCAAGTTTAAAATACATTAGTGGGTACATCAGAGAGGTGGTAGGGCAAACAGGGGAGCTTTTCTATAGGCCCAAGCTGCTATCTGATGACATCCTTAGCTTTTGGGTTAGTGGAAGCTAGTGGGCTGCTAAGTTAATAGATGGCAGTAGATTTCTGTTTATTAGTCACAAGATGTCAGTCAGTTCGGATACATAGGTGGGCAAGCAATGACTGTTCCCAAGGACTAGAACTAGCCTAAGGTAAGGTGGCAAGACCCGAGAGGACAACATTCTAATCTCTCTACAGAACTGAAATTCTAAGCAGCCAGTCAGTTCTGCAGACACAGTTTCTTTCAGGGGTGTTTGTTCATGGTACCAAGGTTGAAGGAGACTGGATAGAGATCTATCATTTTCCTAAGCCAGTTAATAGAGATGGAGAGTCCGGTGTATACCAAGAGCAGGGACCTCCTTTTCATTGGTGAGGGGCCTAGAGTGAGAAGCAAGGCCTATGAGGTTAGGATGTCCCTGTGATGATTCCTACTGCCTTGGCCTTATGTTAAGTGAATCTCCCTATGCCAGAGAGGTTGTACCTCTAAATTGAAAAGCAAGTGTTTGTCCTCAGGCCCTAATTAGAAATAAAGCACAAGCAGCATGCATTTACTCCTGAGTGGCAGGGCTCAGAACCCAGGAAGGCTCCGTGTATAGCTTTGGTCCCAGGATGCAAATGGCTTGATCATTTGTCAAGTGTAATTTTTTTTTTTCGGTTTTCTGAGACAGGGTTTCTCTGTATAGCGCTGGCTGTCCTAGAACTCACTCTGTAGACCAGGCTGGCCTTGAACTCAGAAATCCACCTACCTCTGCCTCCCAAGTGCTGGAATTAAAGGCGTGCGCCACCACCTCCTGGCTGTCAAGTGTAATTTAACTCCCCAGGACACTAGAGCATCTCTGCTCAGGTGCGCTGGAATGGGTCTTGGAGGAAGGTAATTGTGTCTCTTCATTGAAACTCACAGGAGACTGTTTGTCCAGATAAGAATAAAGCAAAATTGATGAATCCATCTGTGAGCTTTTACTTCTTACGGACTGCACAGACCATGTTGGCCTAGGAAGAGACTGACCCCAAATCCTCAAGTCTGCAGCCCATGTTCTCAGGAACTCCGACTTTGCTTTGCTTGGTTGAATCAATGGAAGGATCGACTCCAGTGGTGAGGAAGTGACCATAGGTGATGCTAGTGCTCACGGTGACCTTTCTCCACAGGGTACAGAGGTGCAGACCGACTACATGCCCCTGCTGAACTCGCTGGCGGCCTACGGATGGCAGCTCACCTGTGTGCTGCCAACGCCCATACTCAAGACTACCAGGTAACAAACTTGGTGACCTTTATGACTACTGTCATGGTTCGTGATAGGTGGAAAATCTCTTCAGTCCTGCAGGAGGCCCGCCGCTGGCACCGAACTTCTCTGGCTGGGGCTTTCAGGTCCTGGACTCCACTCACACCCTCCCTCCCCCTTCTCACATGGAAGAGCCTTGGTCAGTGAGTCAGGGTTGCCCTGCTGAGATTAGCTAGCTGGTCTGGCAGGACAGTGCACCAACAGATGTAAAAGTAGGTTGATGTCTACTCTCTTCTAGGGCTGGGTGGTACTGTGTATATAGAGACTCACTTTAGAGAGGGAGGAAGGGAGGTTTGGAGAGAGTCAGAAAGAAAGGGAGAGGGGAATGGAGAGAAAGAGTAGGGATGGAGCGAGGGAGGGAGGAAGGGAGACAGACAGACAGACAGACAGACAGACAGACAGACAGACAGACAGAGCCACTAAGACTAAGACCAGACCGATGAGGTAGATTTTTGTTTGTCTTTTCCTCTGAGCTAGGATCTTAGCCTATCCCAGACTAGCCTTGAGCCTATCCTCCTCCAGCCTTAGTTTCATGAACAATAAGCATATTCCACCATACCTTGCTGACTTATTAATGTTAGTATTTCAAATCCACTTTTCAGCCAAGGAAAGTGTGTCCTGGAAGAGTAAGGGACTTGGCCAAGATCATGATGTTGATCAATGAATGGTTCCATGGGGCAGAGTCTCAGGCCTTGCTTGTGGTACTCAAGTTCAGGTTCATGGATGCTTGCCCATTGTCCCTTGAGCCCTGTTATACAAACGCTAAAAGACCTCCCATTTGTAATTTTGAGTCCTCCGGACTTTTCTTGGGGTTGTAATCACAGCTTCAATTCCCATTTCATGGGTGAAAAGTGAAGCTCAGAAAGGCCTGTCGTAGACCTGAGGCCCACTTGGCAGGAGGTAGCCAAACAGGGCCTAAGACCTCAGGAGGCAGAGCTGGGCTCCTGCCCTGCAGCTGGCTGCCTCTCTGTTGGCCTCTGGTGATACCCCTCTCTCCTCTCCCTGCCCTATGGCCCTGAGGTTCTGCCTTTAGTGAACTCACTGCACAGTTCACACTGCCAGCAACGGCAGTGTCCTGGGCTCGTTGACAGTGAGGTGATAGCCATGCTAGCCCGCGGCCTTCCTAGCCCTTCTTCTGGCTCCTCTGGTCTTCTCAGTCCTCAGCATGGTTCCCTGCCTGTCTGTGGCAACACTTGGTGTGGCCACTGGGCACCACTGTGCTCTTTTTGAAGACCAAGACTCCTCCAGGCAGATGGTGGAGCAGAAACCACCCAGAAGTCTGCCATTTGCTGCCTGTCTCATCCTGGCTAAGTCCCACAGCCTGAGTATTCCCTAGTTACTTTCCAGTGGACGCAACCTCTGATGGGAATGAGTTTGGGGCGGGAAGACCCAGTGCTGTGAAGGGTGTGAACCTCAGGGGTGCACAGAGCTGTCTCAGAGACGCACACTTATCCCAGCTCCCTCATCTTAACATTGGTGAATGGACAAAGCTGGGAATGTGCGAGTCTATCTGAATCCCCCCGGCGTGAACTCTGGGCTGAGTGTTTACTTCTGGTTTGTCAGAGAAGTTGCAGGCTGCTCGCGGTAGGGTGGCGACCCAGCCTCTGCAAAGCTGCAATGCTAGGCATTAGATCTCCCTTCCTAGATCTCTGAGCTGAAGGCAGCCAGAGCCATTTACAAAAGAGTTAAGGTGAACAAAAGGGTGTAAGTGGAGAGAACGCGCCCCATCACCTTTATAATTTCAGTCCAAGGCACAGCATGGGGCCCTGCCCCCTGTGACACACAGCTCTTGAGCTGTCTATCCCTCTTCCCATAGGTGTGAGTCAGTTAATTACCATGTCCATCTTACTGCTAGCTTGACGTTACCCTGTCTGTAGGAGTGACACAGTAGCCTACATACACATCAGTTCTCCCTGTACCACCTTCACATCACACTGGAGGGCTAAACTCGTGGCCTTTATTCTCCTGCTCAGCATACCATAAATACCAAAGACGGAATTGGAAGACAACTCTGTTCTTTTGGGGAGTCCCTAATCTGCTACTGTACCCTCACTTAACCAAGGCACCAGCTGCCACTGCCTATCAAGCACAGGAGTTTTTAACCAGGAAGTAGGGGTAGCCAGGCAGAATTGGCTGGCATCTAAGAGAGCCCTTGGCCTAAGAGTGGGAACTCCGACTTCCAGTTTTCTGTCAGACGCAGCCTTCGTTTACTTACAGGAAGTTCAGGATTACACCCATGGAGAGAGGATGTATGAGTGTATTGGGGGTTGGGGGAGATGCTCACCTTCAGCTCCTGTGTTGTAGGGAAGGGAACGTGTCCACCAAGCAGATTGTGTTTCTTCAGAGACCATGTCTACCTCAGAAAACCAAGAAGAGGGAATCTAAGGTAAGAGACAAGAGACCTCTTGACTCTCCCTCCATGGGCTTTTGTCTGTGCATCTCGGCTTCAGTGGGGTCTGTGCCAGCTGGGCCTCTCCCATTTCCAAATGCTCTCGACACTCAGTGAAGACCTGGGTCTACATTGAGTCGTGTACATCCATTATGAGGGATGCTGGGTGGGCTGGGGAGGAGCTGGAAACTGCTCCTCAGCCTCCTTGCCGGCCTGACTACTGAGCAGATGGCAGATGCTTTTCTCATCACCAGCATGTGCTAGAGAATCCCACAAGGCTAAAATCAGGACACACAAAGTCAGCTGCAGTTTGTCAGAGGCCTGGGAACGGCCGAACTCATGGTCGAATCTCCTTTCTGATCTCACCCAAGCTGCCAGGAGCTCTGGCCTGGCTATTAGCTCCCTTAGGACATTGGAGTTTGCTGATCCTGGCCTGGTATATCAGTGGAAGTTTGTAATCCCTGCACTCAGGAATTACAGACAGGAGGCTGTTGAGGCCAGCCTCTGCTATGTAGGGGGCCTAGCCTTATAGCATAAGCCAGAACTTTGCTGATCTTAGCAGAGGAACTCCCACTTTCTTCTGGCTGGAAGCTGAGCCAAAGGTCTTTGACTGGCAGTCAGTGATGGAGACAGAGGCCAGTGTAGCCTGTGGCAGTTCATCCCCCAGGGAGGCCCGTACTGGAGCGTGGCCAGGTATCTTTCCTCCTTGTCTAACCTGGGCACAGCATCACAGAGGGACCGTGGCTCTTCCCAGAGTTTTCTCTGTGTCCTGAAACTGAGCCCAGCATCTGCTTCTGATGGATGATTCAGATGCTCCGCCCACCCTCTTTGAGGTCAGGGCTTCTCCCGTGTGTTCCAGTTTGAATCTGCAATGTCCTCCAAAGGTTCATGTGCTTAGGGCTTGGTTTCTGCCTGATGACACTTTCATGAGGTATATAGTTACGCATTTACATGATGTGGTAGAGTGGAGTGGGGCATGGGAAGCTAGGCCGTGGGGGAGGGGTGTGCTCTTGAAGGCAACATCCGAATTGGTGCCGTTTCTCTTGGTTTCTGGGTCCCTACGGGTGGACACTCTTTACCACCCACTCCCAACCATCATGTGCTGTCTCACACTACAAGCCCAAAGGGAATGGGGTCAGTGGACTACAGACCAAACCCTCTGAGACAAACTAGACCTTCCCTTCTTTCTTCCTTGACTTGCCTTTAATATTGATTTTTATTTTATGTGTATGTGGGTATGCCTGCATGCTATCACCTATGTGCTAGTGGAGGCCAGAAAGGGGCGTTAGAGCCTTTGAATCAGTTGCAGGTGTTTGTGAGCTGCTTGGTGTGGGTGCTGGACTTGAACTTGTGTCCTCTGAAGAGCACCAAGTGCTGAGCCATCTCCCCCCCCCCCCCGTCTCTGTGTGTGTGTGTCTCTCTCTCTCTCTGTCTCTCTGTCTCCCTGTCTCTCTGTCTCTCTGTCTCTCTCTCTCCAGCCTCCTTTAGTTGACTTTCTTATTCTGTTACAGCAAAAGAACATGGATTAGCATGCTAAAGGTGTATTACTAGCTTCTCAGGAGGAGGCCAGAATGTTGATGGAGTCTACCAAAGCCCCAGTTAGGTGTCACCTGGATCCACTCTGTTCCACTTTGATGGCTATGACCATACTCTGGTGAAAGTTGCCAACCTGTTCGGCTCTGCACAGTTGGCCCCTCCCCCATATACCCCAGTCTTTGTTCAGGAGTCCCAGGTAGGAACATCTAGCCAGTGAACAGATTGCAGTAGCCCCTCATCAGCCAGCAAACCCTGTGGGTTGCCCATTTATTGAAGGAATGCCAAGTTGGTGAGGACAAGGAGCCAGATGGACTAGAGTGCAAAGGAAGGCCACTCTCCAAGCTCTGGGACAGTAATGTGACAGGTGACAACAGAGGTGGGCCAGAAGGCAGCTGCCAGTCACCATTAACCACCAGGAGCAGTCAGCCACCACCTGGAAGATGGATGGTCATAGACTGATATCAGATAGTCCTCAGTCGCAGGCTCTCAGGACGTCACCAGCCACAGAAAGCAACGTTCAATAAGCAACACAAGGTCCGCTACCAGACATGAAGAGATTGTGTTTTAACCCCTTAATGGAACGGCTCTAGACCCCCTTGCC
>JADRCD010223032.1:0-11745 GCA_019843815.1 Montemys delectorum
GATTATATATTTTATATAGTATAATATGCAATATATTCTATAACATATACTATGTACTATATAATAATACTGTAATATATATGTAATATGTAATATATTTATATATTTCTATTATACATTACACATTATATACTACTTTTTTTTTCATTTTGTTTTTTGAGACAGGGTTTCTCTCTATAGCCCTCGCTGTCCTGGAACTCACTCTGTAGACCAGCCTGGCCTCGAACTCAGAAATTCTCCTGTCTCTGCCTCCCAAGTGTTGGGATTAAAGACATGCACCACCACTGCCTGGTTATATACTACTTTATATACATTACACATTATATACCATATATACTATATACACATTATATGATACTATATACTATATGATATATGTTAATCATGTATTAAGTATCATATATTATATATGACATACTATATGCTACATACTAATTATATACTATATTATATGTTTACTATATCATATGCCATCGGTCACACATCATGCATCATATACATATGTCATATTTTAGTTATATATACACACACATAACTAGAACCTGCTGAGTTCACTTATGTTATTTGTGTGTATGTGACTTCAAGGCTGCCTATCCTGCATCTGACAGCTAAGTCACAGATCACTTTTCTTGCAGATCCATGGGGGTGCAGGATAGCACCGCTTGTCCTCACTATTAGACATTTCTAGGTCCTGATGCTTTGCTCTTTTCCTCCTCTTCTATCAGTATTAGGGCTTTGCTGTGTGACAGGCAGGCTGGCTCCTTTCCAGTTCTCTTTGCTTATCCATCCTTTTCTTTTATTCCGTTTATTCATTTCTGTGCATTCATTCAGACACTTCCTTAATCCTCTCCATAGGGTGTTCCTTTAAGTATCTTCTGCAGTGCTGCTTTGGTGGTCATGAGCGGCCACAGTTTGCAGTTGTGTTGAAATGCCCTTCCTTCTCCATCGATTTTAAAAGGTAGCTGTTCTGGACACATCAGTCTTGGATGGCAATTATGCACTTTTAGGACTTGAAACACAGTGTTCCATGGTCTCCTGGCTTTTAAGATGATGACACCTGATATCACTCTTATCCTGTGTTTGCCTTCGCAGGTCAGTTAGTGTTTTTCCTTTGCAACCTTTTTTTTTTTTTTTTTTTAAAAAAGATAGCTTAATGTATTTTAAGAGCAAACTTACAGAAACAGCACAAAATACAGTGTTAAAAATGCACTCACATGTAGGGCAACTCAGAAAAGTATAGTGAGCAGATAGAATCTATCATATGATAAAAATGCTACAAAGTCACTTAATTGCTGTCAATAAGATGTTCACTATTTTAAAAAGTCCAAATGCTGGCATTGTCCAGAAAAATTTAACAGGTTTACTTATAATTGTTATAAAGTGGAAGATTATTTCTCTGTTTCACATATTTGACATCTTGATTAAAATATGTCACAAGAGTATCCCTTTATGGACACAAGTATTTCGGTTTCTAGCTGTACCTTGCATTTGGATATCCATATCTTTGCCTAGATGTGGGAGATTTTTTCTGCTAAAACTTTATCATATATTTTCTATGCTTTTAGTCTTAATCACAGCTCTTAAAAAAAAATCTCATGGGCTCACAGCCATCCATTGGACTGAGTACATTGGGTCCCCAATGAAGGAGCTAGAGAAAGGACCCAAGGAGCTGAAGGGTTTGCAGCCCCTTAGCATGAACAACAAAATGAACTAACTAGTACCCTCAGAGCTCCCAGGGACTAAAACTCCAGCCAAAGAGTACACATGGGGGGACTCATGGCTCTAGCAGCATGTGTATAGCAGAGGATGGCTAAGTCAGTCATCAATGGGAGGAGAGGACCTTGGCCCTGTGAAGGTTCTATGCCCCAGTGTAGGGGAATGCCAGGGCCAGGAAGTGGGAGAGGGTGGGTTGGTGAGCCGGGGGAGGGGACAGGGGACAGGGGATTGTTTTAGTTTTTTGGTTTTTTATTTTATTTTATTTTATTTTGTTTTTATTTTTTCTTTTGGAGGGGAACCTGGGAAAGGAGATTGTAAATAAAGAAAACATCTAATAAAAAAAATCTCATGGAATTTTTTTTCAACTTCTTTTTTCGACATGATATTTTTATTGATTTTTTGGGAATTTCATATCATATACTCTGGCCACACTCATTTTCTAGTCCTTCCATGTTTGGCTCCCCCCATGACATCCCACCCCACCCTCTCTGCCACCATAAAAAGGAAAAACAAACAAACACTCACGTCTAATTTGTGTTATTTATATACTCACTGGATCATTGTCAAACTCTCAGTGGCCCATCCCTTACATAGAACTGAGTCCTTCCCCTCTGGTGCTGCCACCAAGGACCATGTCTGGGCGCCTAGTCTTACCTCAATCAGAGTTTGTCATGATGTCTGTTGTCTGTTTTACCACTAAAGGCCATTCGGATGTCTGTGGTCTGTGCTGAAGCCTAAAGCCATGTTGATGTCCATGGGCCATCCTGCCTCCGGGAGCCGTACTGATCTGAGAAGCCTGCACTGCCACCTGAGGCCATGGTGATATCCAGGCCTCCAAAGGATGTCTGAGTCCATGATCCTACTGTAGTCAGGGTTAATGTTGGTGCCCATGACCTGTGTTAGCCCCAAAGGCCATGTGGATATCTGTGATCTGTTCTGCAGCTTGAAACCATGTGGCTGTCCCTGGGGCATGCTGATGCCAGGGCCACAGTGATGTGAGTGGCCAGCGCTGAGGCCATTCTGATGTTTGGAGTCCAAGCATCCTCCGAGGGCTTTGTCTGGGTCAGTGGGCTTACTGCAGCCAAAGGCCATGTTTTCAGTCTGTGCTGTCACCGGGAACAATGTGGAGGCCTGTGATCTGTGGCTCTATGGATTGTAAAGAGCAAGGAGGATACTTTTGCAGTGGTATCCATGATTGCATAGACACAGTTGAGAAAGAGGGACCTGGAAGGTTTCCCCGGCCCCGCAAACTCCCCAAAAGTAGCAGCCTAAACAGGAAGCCATTGAAGGGAGCCCTTAAAAAGTGTGGTAAGGATGCTCTCCACAGCTGATGGCACTCTGGAAAGGGGTGTGGGTGTGGGGGTTGAGATGGGGGAATGACTCAGATCTCATGGATTCTTAAGTTTAATTTCTTTTTTGTATTCCAGAGTTCTTGGAGATTGTGTTCACTCTTGCTTATTTATTTATTTTCTTTATTGCTATTTGAATGTAATATTGTCTTGACCTTAGTATTGCCCCTGAGAGCTGTATCCTTGTCCCGAGTGTGCGCCTACCAGTTTCTTTTCATCAGGGCTACCCAGTTTCACTTTTGAGTGAGAATTCTGTCTTTTCTCCATGCACCAGGAAGCCTAGTGTCTGCAGCTGGTTTGGGACTCGATTCTTCCGATGTGTGGTCAGCTCTCCCTCAGGACTTGTCAGCTGCTCGGTCATGGTTTTTGCGAATCCCTGAAGGTCTTCTTCATTCCCACTCTGGAACAGAGTCATTTCTTTATTCTACTGAGCTATTGCCTGCTTATGTGTGCTAGTTGATTTTTGTCTCCTTCACACAAACCTATACATATCTAGGAAGAGGGAGTTGCATTTGAGAAATTTCCTCCATCAGATTGTCCAATGGGCATTTTCTTGATTAAATCATTGCCGTGGGAGGGTCTAGACCATGGGTAGTGACATACCTGGGCAGGTAGTCCTGGGTATATGAGAAAGCAAACTGAGCAAGCCATAAGAGCAAGGCAGTAAGCAGTGTTCCTTCATAGTCTTTGCTTCAGCCCTGCCTCCATGTTCCAGTCTTGAGTTCCTATCTCGGCTTCCTTCAGTGATGAATTGTTACCTATATGCTAAATAAAGCCTTTTTCTCTCCCAATTGTTTTTGGTCATAATGTTTATCACAGCAGTAGAAAGCCAACAAGAATACCGTATTACACAGAGTCATCTTCTGACATCCTCCATAGAATGAGTTCATGGCTAATGAATCAACACTACCCATTAAACAGAATGTCCTTAAACAAAGAAACCAGAGTTGTGTATCAATTGTTGCAGTGAGGCTAACTCTTGGATTCCTACCCAGAATACTTGCAACCCACCAAAAGTTGCTATTTACCTGTTCTAGGTACCAAACTTTAGCATAGCCTTTTCATGGTTGGACAGATTTTGGCAATGCAGGCATAACCCAATAAGGGCAAAGGTGGAATGTGTGTAAACATATAACTTCACTGATTTTGTTAATGAAGTGTATTATCTGAGCCTTTTGTAGCCTTGACATGAAGCAGAACTCTAAGCTCAGGTTTACATTAATTTTATAGGCCTAGAGCCATATAAAACAAGACTGCATAGTTGGGAAGTGGGTGGATTTGGGGAAATGTAGCTGTCCCTTAGTTCATAGCTCTGTCATAACCCCTGCTAGACTCACCAAAATGAACTCCTGTGAGTCACTCTTCGGGCTGTCAGTGCCTTCCCAGTTGGAGGCAGGTGTTCACTTTCATATGTCTTGGGAAGCTGTGCGATAATTTATTAAAACGTAATCACTAGAGAGGCTGTAGGAATCCAGCCCCATATTAATTTTATAGGTTATAACTGCCGAGAGCAATGTGCTTACCTAAGTTACTGCGTTACCTAAGCACATCTGTTTACTCACACATTTTACTTTTAGATAGTTAGTTAAAATAAGTAAATTTAGAGTAAATGCACAATCAGTCAGCATTGCGATAGGTTGATATGAAGGAAACTCCAGGAAGACATTGTTCTGTATTTGGGGCAGAGAACAGAGGAGTTTCTTGGGGTTGGGAAAGAGAGGAAACGCTCCATGTTAGAAGGAGGGGCAGGAACTGGCAAAGATGCTTCTAGGAAGAGCAAACAGATGTTGTAGGTGACCTGGAGGACAAGCGTGCAAGTGTTCATGCTCTCCTGAAAGCATAAGAAAATGGTGTAATTACTACATGGAAAATGTGTACATCATCTAAAGAGGCATCCAGGCTTTCAAAAGGAAGAGGAGCTAAGATCAGGCAGGGAGTGGGGGTAGGGGAAGAGTAAAGTGCCCAGAGTGGAGTGCGTACTCCATAGCTCAAATTATTTTTTCTCTGACCTATTTCCCCTTCCTGGGTACAGGCAGACCACCTTAATATGGCTATGTAACTGAGTTTCACTAGTAGGGCTCTGAACAGGAGAGGTGCACACCCTAGGCAGACATGGTCCATAAATACCAAGTAGAGCTGACTCATCCTCTTGCTCCATATTTGAGCTCATAGTAAGTAGTGTTTGGGCCCTCAAACAAAGTCTGCATCTTGATCCTCAGAACCCCGTATATGTCATGCTACATAGCAAAGGAGAATCACATTTGTAGATGAGCTATACTGAGCTGGGGAGGGGAGTATCCTGAATCATCTGGGTGAAGCAGAGTCCTTTGGTGAAGAAGAGAGAGGGAAAAGAGAGAACCAGAGAGACGGCAGCTTGAGGAAAGCGGTCCTGAAGCTCTAGCTTGTTATAAGGCAGCCATTAGCCTAAGAAAGCAGGAAGATTTTGCAACATGCAGGAGGAGAAAGAAACTCTTTTCCAGAACCTACACCACAAAATACAGCCCAGCCCCAATCATTGACCAGAATGATGTGTCTTATCTACAAATATATGGATCATATGTTCATATTGCTTTACCCCATTAAGTCAATGCCATCTTGTTTCAGCAAGAACAGGAAACTAATGAGCACTTCAGCTTTGAATCGACATGCCTAAAAATGTTGGAACCACCAGCTGGGATGGATCTGGATCTCTGTGACATTTGTGGGACAGCTGCCCACCAGGCCAAACACATGCCTAGAGATTATTTTGCATGAGAAATAAAAAACTTATTATTTGACTCTTTGCAGTTTTTGGTTTGGCATAGTGGCTACTGCTACACTGATTAAAACATCTGTTTGGCTCCTACTAAGAAGCATTCTTTGCCAGCTCCTGATCCTTATTTTAACACAGACCATTTCCTCTCTTTCCCCCCCCCCCCCCCAAATCTCCTCTGTTTCCTTAGTTTTCTCATTGGTGAAACATAGCATGTTGCTTGAGAAATTGGTGTTGCTCCCTTCAAACTTGAATCCTCAAGTGAAATATTTAATTTGTATCTTGGTATATAGGAAACCAAATAGTTTTTCTAGTATCCCTGCCTTGTGGCAAGGCTTAAATGAACCAATATGTGTACCACTTAGGATGAATATTGACAAATGCTAATGTCCTAGTAAAGAATTAGCTGGCATGTCAACTGTGAGGCATGGATGGAGGAGGGCCCAGGGGCTCTGTCCTTCACTTGAGCTATTTGCTATGATAGATTCAGGGAAAGAGGGTGTCATTGCCTGTGGTTATGCACTCATTGGAGACCTCACCAGGCTCCAGTGGAGAGTTCCAATCCAGGGGTCATCATGATGGCCCTGGTTAAACTGAATGGGTCACAAGACAAAACCCAAGGGCATTAATCTGGGAAAGGGACAGGTAGAGATGATGGGGTTGGAGGGTTGGTAGAGATGGAGGGAAAAAGAGAGGGTTAGGGGGAAGTAATCAGAACACATTATATATGTGTATGAAACTATCAACAAAATTAGTCAATGAAAAGTAGAAAACCCTTTTCAATGAAAAGACTTTTGAACTCTCAAATGTCTTTTTAAAAATATTAAGTAGAACCTACATATCATTTCTCTAGCCGAAGATAAAACATCAGATATTGCAAACACTGTAGCTCTAGCTTTCTCTTTTCCTTTATTAATAATGTTTTGAATATGTAAAATGATTAATTAGCATTATCATTTAGTGATATAAAGGAAGAGGTGTAATTTATGGAGCCACTGAATCAACACAGGTTTCCAATGGATACAACCTGGGCAGAATCCTTGGTGTGGGAAATGATTTCTTTTTCTAGAATTTACTTAATATTCTTTCTGGTCCAGCAGGATAAGGACTATTCATGCTTTGTTTAAAATATTACAAATTTGTCCATTATGGAATCTGAGTAGAACTTCATAATCTGGAATGTACCACACTTTACTTCTTTCTTTTGTGCCATGACACACATTTTTAAAACTTTCTAGTATACTCAGTTCCTGGAACCATAAAAACAAATTTACCCTTTATAGGTGATATGTTCCCAGGAATTTGAAGAAGGAATCATAAAATCCTAACACAAAGAGATAGATATTTAGAAAACGTTCTGGAGGTAAACTGGGTATCCATGATAGCAAGTAGAAAGTTTCAGAAAGTCTTTACGGGGAAACATCAATGATTTTATAGCCAACTTGCTCTTCCTTCGTTACTATAGCAACAGCCAGGCAAAAATAACTCAAGACTCATCAGCATGGTATCATAACTCCTGCTCAGCTGCCCGTCCTCCCAGGCATTGCATGCATCCCACATCGGGGAGGCTCAGCTCCATTATTGCCTCTCAGCAGGCATTACTGTGTAAAAACCCAGAGAACAGATTTAATTCATATGCATTGCCTTTCCGGATTCCAGCAGTTCACATGGGAAAAATCTGAGAACATCTGATAGTGTTCCAACGTACTTAGTACACCTCCACCTTCAAACTTTGCTGTACACATGCACCCCAGCGTGTATGGAAGCCAGAGCACAGCATATGGGACTTGGTTTGCTGTTTCTACTCTGTGGGTTCTAAGGATGGAATTTAGATCATCAGGTGTGTTGGCAAGCGCCTTTACTTCTGAGTCCTCTCACTGCTCCCCTAAAATAGCATTCTCAAACCTAATGATCGTATATATAAAAAAAATCCTGTCGCTGTGACAGGCTAGTTAGTGAGGCAAAAACCTAACACGCAGGTGCTGGGCCAAATTTTACACACTACAGTCATGGACTGGTCACTTCCTGCCACTTACCTCATTTTGTTCTGAGATCTCAATTCCTAATGAAGCACTGGTAGAGCTTTCCAGCAGTGCCATTAAGCTTCCTGTTTAGAGGCGATGGTGTAGCTCTCCTTCCGAGTAAGAAAGTCTGTTTCCAAATAGCCAGCGTTACTTGAGGCAGAGGTACTAACAGGCAGTTAGGGGTTTGACTCTTGCCAGGCAAACCTCTTCCTGGTGCTGCAGCACACTCTGTCCTTTCTGCTCCCATCTGGAAGACACTCAGGTTCAGGGAGATCACAGTTATCCCCGAGGCAGCGTCTGCGGGCATACACGGGTCCACCTACGAAGAGCTATCTCATCTGCATACAAGCCTCTGACCTCACTTAGAGCAGTGCATGGGCAGTGACTGTTTCAAGGTCTTAAACCAGGTCCCCCTACCTATTCTTAGCCACTTTGTGGATCCCCGGAAACCTGACTGAAGGAAGTAATTAAAGCGTATCCTAGATTAGGTTGTGACTCTAGTCTGCCTGACCTTCACTGCTACACTCAACTAACATCTTATTTCACTGTTGGGAGAGAGAATTGCAGACGGAACTCGGGTATTTCCGTACTTTTTTTTTTTTTTTTTTTTTGCCGGGTACCATTCGTTGTCTGTTCTGGGCTAATGCTGGAAGGTAGTTTGCAGTGGAAAAAAAGGCTCACTAAGGAGATTATTGTCCAGTGAAGTAAAGAGCAAGGCCGTGTTTTCCGCACCTTATTTTAAAAAACGTCGACTTGGTTAGGGAGTGCAGTCATCACAGCTCTTCCGGTCTCCCTGAGGGATGTTGGCAGCACAAGGCATGCAGCTATCCAGCCTTCTGCTGCTGCTGTGATTCACAAGCTTCATTTCTTGACGGTCCTGGGAGACTGGTGTTTTCTTCCCGTATCTGGGAGAAACAGGAACAATATAATCTCTTAGCTTGCAAGTAAGATAACACCCCATTCTTGACTCTCAGTGTGACATCCCTGGAGGCGATCCCATGGGAGGCACATCACCTTCACCTTCTTTCTGAGTTAGGTGAAGAGAGATTCTTTTCTTTGTTCTTCTCTCAGTGTCCTGCAGGTTCAGGGGGAAGTGTGTGGGCCATTGCAGGCTGCTATAGCCAGAACATGCTGACTCACTCCTACCTAGCCACCCTTTTTAGTTTAGAAGTTAGCAGCTCAGTGGGAGCCAGAGTTCTGTGCTCTGACCTTGTTGACCCCACCTCAGGGGGCGACCAGCATTGGGAACCGTGCCTGTCTTAGGTTGCCCCAGCTATTGGGGTCCTACCCATCATTGACTACTGGCTTTGGAAGGTCAGCCTCCCTGGAGAGCATGCCAGGTGGAGTAGGTTGGCCTACTATTAAAAAGCACTTCCCTGGGAACTAGGTTTCTCCAAGAACCAAGCCTGTATAACTTTGGGAGGAGGGCATGGTTCAGGGCAACACTTGGAGCATAGTCTTATTGATGGAGTTCTAGCAAGACATATGCTGTATAACAGCCTTAAAGAGAATGATTACTAACAACAGAATACCCCCTAACATTTCGTAATTGACCATCCAAGAGGGATCAAAAAGCCTTTTAACGTTGTCCCATACTTTAGTGATAAGGCTCACTTCAACGGACATAGCCGGATGTCTGATGACATTTAACATATGTATTTGTTCTCTGAGGAATATAGAATAATTGAGGAACTTGTTGGACCATGTCCCTTTAATGTAATGGGCCAACTTCAGCCTCTCTGCAGTGGAATTACGTACCTGGTAGGGGGTTAGGCAGAAGGACCTAAACCTATGGTCACATACAAGAAGAGACATGTCCTGCAACATCTCAAGTTGTTCTGACAAGAGGTCAGCCTGTTGTGGTAAAATATGGATGGCTCTATAAGGATGTTGATTAACCCTGTCTAGCTTTTCTGCCATTGTCACAGTTTCTGTCAAGGTCACTGCCACCGTAATTGCCCCTGCCCCCATTACAGTAGCCAGGATGGTAGTAATGATGGCCGCAGCGATGCCTAAATCACGTTTGATCTGCCTTAGGGGTTGCAGATCAGTTTTAGACATCAGAGTGATATCATGGAAATGAGTTGCATTCGTCACTGGTATCCATCTTGTGGCAAGTCCATGTAGGAGGATAGCCAACCTTGTGTAATGGGACCAGCTGGCCACTAGATGGCGTGGTGTCTTAGAACAGTTCAGTACTTCTTGGATGTTGGAAGCTTTGTGAGAAGAAAGAAGGGGGAGGGGAACAGACACGGAGTAGGGGCTCAGTTAATCCAGGAGGTTGTAATTATCTCTACATTGATATCATCGCCAACTGGATCAGTACAAGTCCCATTAAAGATACTACCACCCCTTAAATAGGAGTACGGGGTGCAGGTCGGTACAAAGGTCCCAGTTTCTCAGAAAGGTGTCATATCGAGTCTGGGCTGATGTTGTAAGGTGATAGGGCTGGTCCTAGGGCAATAGGAAGCACCATAGCCCTAAGGTATAGGGGGTCAAACCGAGATCGTTGATGTTAGCAGTATGTACCCCATACTCCTGGGCTGGGCGAGAGGGGAGTCAGGTTGACAATGTTCCCACAGGATTGGGAGTTTGACTATGGTGGGAATTCTACTTGTAGGGGGACAGCAAGGGCCGGTGAAGACCCCGCTGAGGTAGGGAGCAGTCAGGGTCGGCATAGGGCCCGACAGTGGGGGCAAGTATCTCAACCCCCATCATCTTTCCTGAAGTTTTATTCCAATGAAAATCCCCTGTCGTGAGGTTTCTAAGTAGGATAGAAGGAGGCCCCTCGATATCTATCACAAAGCAGATGGTCACAGAGATGCGAGCCAAGTGCCAGTAATCGTCTGAGTTGTCTATGGAGTCCATGGATGGGAGTCCTAGTGTGACATTAGTCATAGAAAGTGTAGCATATGCAGGGGAACCTGAGTCAAACGGCGATAATAACGGTGGCAAAGGCACAAGGGCCTGCAACTCCTTGCCAATACTGAGAGTAGAAGGAGGAGAAGAGTCGACTCCACCAGTGTCTATTGGGGGTAGATTCCTCAAGGTCCTCTGTGGCAGGTCTCGCATCCTTTGCTGGCATCCATTATCAGCATTGTGGTTGCCTAGGGAAAAACACAAGTATAATCGCGCCCCTGTGTCAGAAGGCGTGGTGGTGGCTGCCATTGTGAGGCAAGGGGATCTTGCTACCTAAACAAGGGGAAAGGAATGCTGTGGGGCAGCAAGGCCCCTGATCATCAAGGGTAAGAAAATTTACAGGGAAGAGGTCTTCCACTAAGGCCAAATGGGGTCTCGCTTAGCCTCAGAGGACACGACCTTTGCCAGTGATGCCTCTCTTCCTAGATCTTGGACAACGACCTTCTTGTTTTGGCACCACGTGGTCCTTTCCTCTGTACACACATGCAGAATGGGGGAGTGAGGGCAAGCTTTGATACCTCCTGATTTTATAAGGACTTCAGTCTACAGATTAGGGCCTCACCCATTTGACCTCACTTTAAGCTTAATGACCTACCTGAATTTCCTATTTATAAATACAGTCACATTGGAAATTAGGGTTTCTTCACGAGAATCCAGCAGGGGTGCACCTCAGTCTCTCATTTACACCACCGTTTCTCTCCTGTGTTCTGATCGGTTCCCTATATCTACCGTCTTCAGATTGTCTCAGAATTTCTGCCTGTGTTCCCAGGGCTTTTCCCTTCATTCGTCAGATATACTAGTTTTACTGACTACTAATAGGCTGATATAATACACTAACTGAGATCTGAAACAATCCATCCATTTGAAGAGAGCTTCCGGAAACCCACCTCACTGCTGGCTGGGTGGGAGTTACTGCAAGTGGCAATTGTAGCTACACTTCTGTGAAGAACACAATGGCTCTCAGGGTCACATCTCTCCTTTCCTG
>JADRCD010223033.1:0-28341 GCA_019843815.1 Montemys delectorum
CCAGCACTTGAGAGGTGGAGTCAGGTGGAGTTCAAGGCCAGCCTGGTCTACAGAGTGAGTTCCAGGGCAGCAAGGGCCAGACAGAGAAACCCTGCCTCAAAAAACCAAAAAGAGATAGAGAGAATGAAAGAGAGATAGAGAGACAGAGAGAGACAGACAGAGACAGAGACAGAGAGACAGAGAGAGAAAGTGCTTGAGGGAATTTCACCTGAAGAACTAGATTTCCTGTGGGTTTTTTTTTTTAATTCTAGAGCTTCCAGATAGCAGGTTTCCATAAACAATATAATCAACTGATTCAGTGAACAGTATAATAAAATATAGTTTGTTGTTAGTACTTCTATAGCTCAAAGGTTTGCCTCACTCTTAGAATGATCTTTACCCAACTCTCAGTTGAGGCCAGTTTCGTGACTATGTTGGACAACACTGAGCTTTTGACTGTCAGGCTGGTAGCCAACTCTTGCTTCCCAAAGGAATCATTTTCCTCATTGAAATAAAACCAAGAACCATACCTTAATTTGTGTTCCTGTTGCTATAAAATATCTTAACACAACATCTTAAAAGAGAAAGCATATAATCTTGCTTGCACTTCACACTGCAGTCCATCATGGTGAGGAAGTCTTGGCAGCATGAGCTTCAAGCAGTTGGTCACACTATATCAACAATGGATGCTTGCCAGTGCCCAAACTTTTTAATCCATTTTGCACAGTCCAGAAGCCCTTACCTAGGTAATGGTACCACAAAAAAAAAGTAATATGGGTATTCACAAGTCAGTTAATTGACATAATCCCATATAGGCATGGCTGAGTTTTCTAGGCAATTCTACATCCTGCCAAGTTGACCAATGACACTAAACATGAACCTTAAGATAGAGGACCGAGTGTTCAAGGGGAAGAAGACTGAGCTCTGACTTTGTCTCCCAAGTTTACTCTTCCCTTGATGATCCATCTTCTTCAATTTTGATAAACTTGATTCCTGCTATGTTGCTTGTGCAAATGTGGTACTGCTTTCCCTCTGTTGTCTTTAGTTCAGTAGTGTCAGGATTTCAAAAGCATCAGACGTTACTAAATACTACAGAAGTGCAAAGTGATTTGAAAACAGTCTATATACAATACACAATCCTGAGCTGGTTAGCTTTCAGCCAAATTCAGAGGATGCATGGAAGTTATCTAGAATTTATAGATATTATTATTGCTATCACTCAGGCAAAAGAAAACAAGTGGGTAATGATGCCAGCTCCTGTGACACACAGGATGTGAGACACACAGGTAAGGGGCCTGTGTATCTGCTGTTAAAGTTGATATGCCATAGTCCCCAGAAAAATCATGCAATGAAATTTCTAACCTTAAATCTAAAATAAAAACTGTACAGGCGTATACAAAGGCAATGTCGCACACCCAAGCTTCCCCAACACTGGCCCCAAAGAACACTTCTGCATACCCTTCTTCAAGGTCAGTGTGGGCAGAGACATATTTATTTGAACAATGGCGACTGATTTTCTTGAAGATTGCTAGCAAGCTCAGCTATTACCAGGAATTTGAAAGCACTTATAATTAAAGGAACAAAATTCTGGGCTGGAGAGATGGCTCAGCAGGTAAAATTGCATGTGAAGCCCAAAGTTCTATGTCTGTCCTCTTATGACCTCAATTTGATCACCAGACCCACAGTGAAAGTACAAGACCAACTCCTAAAAGTTATCCTGTGACATCCACACATGTGCTATGGCATGTCTGTACACACATTCACATATACAAATCACACACACACACACACACACACACACACACAGAGAGAGAGAGAGAGAGAGAGAGAGAGAGAGAGAGAGAGAGAGAGAGCGCACACCATCCCTTCCATCGCCACTACCACCAATAACAACTACAACAAAAATAAACTAATGAAACAAGAACACAATTATAAAGCACCCATAGCTACCTCCAAACTCAAAATACTCTGGACCATTCCATCTTCTTTGTTTTGTCCTCTTTTTTACTTGCTCTGAACAAGTATATACAAACTATTTAAGGTGCACAATGCAACATTCAAAACCTGCATGTATTGTAGAATTTATAAATCAGATAAACAACTACACATTGTGTCAATTGCCATTTATTTGTGGTAAGAACAACTAAAGTCTATTATCTAAGCATTTTCCTACTAGATATTTCATCTCTTTACAATGACACTACACATTGATAAGCCATATATTTTATATAATATATTATTAAATATACATTAAAATATATAATATTTCACATTATATTTTAAATATAATTTAAAATATAAATTGAAAACACATTTATTATTTTGCTATACTTTTTAAAAATTGACTAAAGTATAGCTAACATATAATTCAGTGCATGTACTTGGAAAAATATAGAATTCAGTTATGTTTTGGTCATTATATACATGTATGTGGATGTACTTATGGACCCATTGTGATATTCAGGAAAATGAATATATTTATCGTCTTTAAAGGTTTCCTACATTCTCCTCTGACAGCATTGTTAATGATGAGTAAGTGTAGACCAGAGTAAAGTCCTGATTTGTGTCATAAATTTTTCCTTACAGTTGTGTCTTCATATAATGGAAAGAAATATATATCTCTCTAGTTACCCTTTAATAAAGCATGATTACCACTCACATTGGCTATGTTCTGGTGACCCAATTATCTCCCAATGACCTACCTTTTAATGTTATCATCTTGGTGATTACTATTCCACATATCAACTGAACAAGAGGAGTCACAAACACCTGTACTGTAGCATATCCCTTTTTAAACATTTATTTATATATTTGGAAAGGACAATGCATGTACTATGACATATATGTAGTGGTCAGAGAACAACTTGTTGCTATGTAGAGTGGAATAATGTAGTTAGAAATTCTGAGGGAGTGATTCAGTTTTAAATTGAACAGTCAAGGTAAACATTGCCATAAAATTACATTCAGCAAATATCTGAAGGAACATAAGATGTATCTGTGCAAATAGTTAGTGACCAATTGCATATTACATTCAAGATTCATAGAATTCTGGCATCTTACATATTTTCTGCTTCTGTGGAAGCTATGGAGATCCTCTTTAAAGTCTTTGTAGAACCATTTAGCAAGCGAAAACATAACTATCATCTGTATTTCATTAAATCCTGTTGCTCCAAATACCCTATGTTTGAGATATGTATGTAAAATGGTTAACATTTTTCTAAACGAAATAAGAGAGATACAGACAGACAGATAGACAGATAGACAGACAGACAGACATTTCCGCAGCCCTTTACCTTCTGTTTTAATCCTATCAACTGAATATTTGTGTGCCCTCAAAAATATGCAGAAGCTCAACCCCTACAGTGAGAGTATTTGAAGGAAAGCCATAGGACTAGGTACTTAGAGTCTGAGATAAGAATGTTTTGTGCATGATTTGTATCCTTGGGAAAGATATGCTTGTTGTCTTTATGGAAGTCCACAACAAAAAGATGGTCATGATCTAGGAGCCAATGTCTACAAGCTAGGAAGCAGACCCTCACTAAACACCAAATCTACCAGTGCCTTGGATTTCAGAGCCTCTAGAATTGTAGGAAACTAAAATCTATTATTTATAAGGTATTCTGTGTGTGGTATTTTGTTAATACCACAATAGATATAGGTAGTTAAGGAAGGTTGCTTTCCTATTGTCTTCTTACTTGAAGAGATGTTGGTACATGACAGCACATTAACTCTGGTGGGAAAACACAATTATTTAACTCAGATTAACCCATGGGACACAGATGCTTTCCATAAAAATATATTTGGGGATTATTTTAAACCATTTTTAAAACTATAAAATACTTCAAGTCAATGTGAACACTATTTATAATTCAATTTTATTAGATAATCAAATTAAGAAAGTGTTGATATCTGTATGATCTCGTATCCATTCCCATCCAAGAGCTCTATTTTTTTCAAATAATAAATTCTGAGTATGAGAATAACCTAATAACATTAGAGGTAAACAGGATTTCTCTGAAGGCAACAGGAATATAATACAATGTGATGCTCCTGAACTTTGCATATAGCAGGCTATTCAAAGAAGGAAGGTTCAATTGTCTGATAAAAATCTATAATGTATCTTTCCTTAAATGGCCAATTTGTGGAAGAGTGCATTCCTGGGCTTCCATGCCTCACAGTGATTGATAGAAGGCCATTCTTCTCAAAGTGGTTGTATCTGATAGAACTCCACTCTCAGAAAAGTGGGACAATTTCCAAATTGTACACTTTACATGATTTCACATGAACTGTTTTCTACCTGTTTTTGATTTGGAAACTTCTTGTAAGACCTAAGGCTTTTCAGGCTGGAATATGCATGTAAGCTCCCAATATAGCCTATCACCCACTAGAACAGAGTGCTGGAGGAAGGGCAGTGATGTTACACACAAAGACTAGGTCTTCCACACTTTATACACCACGATGTTCCAACTTGTCTTCCCCATTTACACACACACACACACACACACACACACACACACAAATTCATAGTTGTAAGAAAACAATTATAGATCACAGAAACACAATGCTGCTATGGATGCAGAGGGTGAACTGTGTAGATATGTGGAGAAAGAAACGAAACCAGATGCATATGTTTAATTTCAGGAAAATCAACATTGTAAAAATGTGTTTCAAGATGCAACAGCAATTTAAGAGAACTAAATGGGAGTTGTCACTGGTATAATATTTAGCTGCCATGTATGGATTGTTTCCTCCTTTCCTCTTGACAAAGTCAATAATGATGAGTTTAGTAATAATAAAGATTAGTTAAGTCAGAGACAGTTAGGAGGTGGCTAATATAATGCTTAATAAAACAGATCCAGGTGACTCAAATACCTGAAGCTTTAGCAATTCAAAAATTCAAATCTAAATATAGAAGGAATAAAAGGCCCAAGGAACAGCTTGAGGAATACACAAGTAGATAATAACAGAAAAGTTTAAAGTAAAGTCAGAGTTCATGAAGATGCAACTGTAGGTATAATGGCAAGAAGAAACAAAGCCAGAATGAATAGAAGATGTGATATATCATTTGCAACGATGATCAGACATTTGTCAGGAACAAGAAAAAGGGGTTAAAAATAAGGAAGCTTAATGTTTTTCATTCCATAAATGTTAACTGAATGCCAATCTCAAATACCAGTATTATATCGTGTGCTGAGATCAAAGGCTGGTTGAAACAGTGATTTACAGTGGGTGCCAGGAAGAGAGTTGTATCGTTTCATGCTAATGGTCAACTCCCTTGGAAATCATTATTAGAGCTATGAAGTAAAGCCAAAGCAGAAGGAATAGGCTGATATTTTTAAGTGAGGAAGAGGGTTTCAGAAGGAAAACCTAATGGTATCTGTTTGAAATCAATTGCATTTATTTTTAAGAGCTACAAACATATTTTTAGAAATCTGTTTCTATCAGACAAATGTGAACATGGTTAGCTACAGGCATGTAATATATTACTATCTGGCTGTGTATTTCAAAGTTAATAGACATATTTAGTCTATGTATGTATGTAGTCATACAATTTATTTCCTTAAGACAAAAGCAACTATGATGTCAACTATGCTTTCAAATGGCTAAAAATAGTAGTTAATAATATTATATATACATATATATAACATATTATATATATATATATATATATATATATATATATATATATATGTAGAGGAGGAAAGGGGCTCTTCACCCAGGTCCAAGGCTGCGTGAAGCATCAGCAGAGGAAGATAAATGACAACAAATGGATTTCCAGACACTGTGGTGTTTGAACAGGTTAGCAGGATTCATGTCCTGATTATTCACAATGCAAAGGGCAGCAGACTAGACAAAAGTGAAAATAAACCCATCTCTAGAATTTCAGAAATGCTACCAAAAGTCATCCATATAAAAGTGGCAGAGTAACCTATGTACATACACCACAGTTAGATCTAGATTCCATTGCTGTAAACACAGGGCAGATCAATGGCAAATTTTACAACAAATAACAGCACAACAAATAAAGACCGTATTACAAGTCTCATCCAATCCTGCTAATTGTGGAATAATGCTAAATTCATATGAGGAGAATGTATGGGTTATGTCAAATTGCTCAAGTGTTTCATGGCTTATCTTTCTCCTGTTAATGTTCCTAAAATGCCATGTTTGTAATATTGAAAATAAAATTCAGTATTCCTGGATTATAGACTGGCAACTAATTGTATCTCTAACTGATTTCTAGAAGGTTCTACTCTGTTCCATCAGAGCAACTTCCATGCAAAAAATTTTCATTTATCCTCAGATTCTGTGGACATTTTCAATTAACACTGTTGAAGTACCTGTGAAAATTACACCTTTTCTCATCAGTTTTCTTTGTTCCCAACTGTGATCCATTGAACAAAAATGGCCCCATAGGATTATAGGGAGTCACATTTTAGGAAGTGTGGCCTTTTGTAGTAGGTGTGACCTTGTTGGAAAAGTGTGCTACTGGAGGTGGTCTTTGCAGTTTCAGAAACTCACACCAGGCCTAGTGACTTATTGTCTCTTCCGGCTGCCTCCAGATCCAGATGTACAACTCTCAGCTACCTCTCCAGCATCATGCCTGCCTGCATGCCACCATGATTCCCATTATGATGTTAATGAATTAAACCTCTGAACTGTGATTCAGTTCCATTTAAATATTTTTCTTTATAAAAGTTGCCATGATCACAGTGTTTCTTCACAGCAATAGAAACTCTTACTGAGACACCAACTTAAGGCTTACTTTCATTAAACGTGTAATCAAGCAAACAATATGTATTCACTGAACTTGTAATCTGTGCTTGTCATTGGGCTCTCATTATGGATGAGAAAAGAAAGAGACATTCTACATCACAATTACAAACCCAGCAAGGGACAAACTGAAGAGTTCGACATACTGCACAAGAATAAGCCTCAGACAAAGGTCACACGCAACTAAGCACCTGTGCATTACAAAGTGATAATGAACTCTTATATTTGGTGGCAAGCCTAGCTTTTAATGGCTGAGCCATCTCTCCATTTCTATGGAGCATAAAATAATGGTCCCCAGTTTCCGCTAACAAGCTCTTCTGTGAATGTTTTGTTTCTATTCTGCTTTGTAAACATTTCATAGACCAAGAATTTCTAATGCTTACCACACTGCTCTCCATACTGCTAATTTTCAACAGCATTGGCTGAGTTTTGATGTGTCCAGGCTTTTTTGTGAACTGTATTTACATCATTCAAAGCACACACAGGCTCAGATGTTCAGCTGATTTTGATGAGTTACACTGCAAATGTCTTCCTAACCTGAAAGCATCATTAAAGCCACTGCTTTTAAAGCTGAAGAAACGTTAATCTGAGAAAGGTAAATGCTAGCATGGAAATCCCAGGCTTTATTGTCATCACTAGTACCTAGAGCAGACTACTGTCACTGAAAGAAACCAAGTAGCTTGTGTATCGCTTCTGCGTTAGTGCCTTTGTGACTTTGGTGAGCAGAAAATAATGTCTTTCCATAAAAATAATTGTATCCAGTAAGCCCCAATACTCTGCAATAATGGAGAAACTCATTGCCATATTGTGACATAGTTGCTATGTAGTTATAAAATGCAGTTTTATTTGAAATAGTTAATGATTGGTTTTCATGTATTGTCACCAAGTGGGTTACGGTTTGCTTTTCACTAAGTTTTATTTTCACTTTGTGTTAGTGTGCAGAACTTGGATTATTTGGAGATCGTCTTTTTCTTCTTGTTGCTGTTGTTGGTAAATACTTCATGTCTTGGTTCAAAAAGTTTATAGCATGTTCTAACTTCCAAGGCAGTATAAAGTAAAATTTTAAAATATATTTTATCAGCAAATGCTGATATTGTCAGTAGTGTTGAATCTCTGACCTATAAAATAGGCTGTTGGGTCTAGAAAAATGGATCAGAGGTTAATAGCACTGACTTCTCTTTCAGAGGACCTTATTTCAATGCCCAGTACCCAAAAAGCAGCTCACAGCTCTCTGTAACTCCAGTCCCAGAGGATTTGACACTCTCTTCTGACTTCCCTGGGCACCATACACACATATGGCACAAAGACATGCATGCAGGCAAAACACCTATACATGAAGGATTTTTGAAAAGGATCAAACTTATCTGCCCTAACTCCTAAGGGTTAAATAAACAATAAAATTATATAATATACCTTGATAATATGGTAGTTTCCAATATTTCCCTAGTACTGAGACAGACTTCACATACTGACTTAGCAGACAAAATTTAAAGTATCATTAGTATAGTATCAGTGGGTATGAAGGAAAAAGAAACTGGAACTACAAATTGCATTATGTGTACATAAGAAAACGTCATAACAAAACTAATATTTGTACAATTACTACATGCTAATGAACAAGTCTCCAAGAAGAATGTTACTATATAATTGTAATAATTCTTTCTCCAGTCCCCCTCTCTCCCACTCTGTCTGGTATCCTATTAAATGTCAGGAAATTATCCCTCCTACTTAAAATAACCTGTAGGGTATAATTTCCACCGAGTCACTGGGCCCTTTCATGCACATTTAGAGCTTTCTTTTCTCTCCTCTATTAAGTGGGCTACAAAGCCACAGGATTTTCTTTCTTTCTTCTAGATTGTAGAAGCATTTGCCATTGCATCTTCACTTGTTAGCCTATCCTGATATTTCTGTTTCCCTTATTTTGAAACATTTCAGAAATATCTGACCATTTTCCAAATGATTAAGTGACAAAATAATCACAAGAGACACTGAGTATGACTTGAATTTTGTCAGGAGTAGCAGCCTATCTCATTCCCCATCATATCAGTAGCTCATGCCAGCACTGAGGCAGAAGTCAATCATATTTTAGTTTGTCTTATAGGAAGACTCCTTAGGAATAGAGCTGTCATAATTCAGTCCTAGATATCTATGTTTTTTACTGACAAAGTTAATTTTAATATAAGTACTAAATCTACTTAAGAAATAAGGTTTGTTGTATTGATACTTTTGTTCTTGAATAATTTATGCCATTAATCTGTTCCTGTAGCCCAAGAGAGCCTCAAGAATACATAGGCACTCATGCTAACTTTCCATAGGATATCCAGTTCAGGCAGTGTTTGTCATACCCTAGTAAGACTCAAGATACTAGAGTCATCAAACTCAGGAAAGTCCAAGATAAGATATTTATATCAACAGTATAGAGTTGGATCCAGTTGGGTTCAAATGAGAAATCCAGAATCATTTTTAAAATAATCCATTCTATCTAAAGATATATTTGACATTTTATCTCTATCCAGTCACCAGGGGAACATAAATAGTGTATGACTCAAAGGTCAGATCATAAGGTTGTTGGGAAACAGGGAATGGTCAGAGGGACAGTTTAAATGTACTTGTAACACCTGTGAGACAATACAATGCAGGCAGTATATAAGCAGCTGGAAAGTTCAGTGACTGCTGGTTTTGCCAAGCTGGAGTTATTAATGACTTTGAAAGAATATTTTTAATAGAAGGAGAAGACACTAACAACATTTATTTCTGTAAAAAATATTAAAAGAAAATGAATTATAAACAGTGCATTAAAACTGAGTAAAACAACCACTGAGAAACATTTATATAAAATGTAGAAGAATTTTAATCCAGCAACATGGCCATTAGGGCAAGAAGTTAAATTCAAAGTTTTCTAGGTCTGTGTGATCCAGCTGAAATACAGACATACCCTTCCACACACACCTTTAGTCCCAAACAATGTAAGTTTAGTTTGTAGAAGGAAGCAGCCATCTTTGAAAGTGAGAATAAAGCAATGACTCTGAGAAAGATCTGATAGAATGCGTCAGAGATAAGATATGCTCAACTCTGACAAGAACAGACAGAAAAGAGAGGTTACTTAAGAGAGCATTGCAAAGAGAGAGGTCAGTTCAGTTTGGTGTAATTCAGTGGAGTTAAGTTGAAAGGCAGTTTTACTGGGACAGTTTTACAGAGACAGGTTACAGAGAGAAGCAGCTAGGCACAGGTGAAGATAGAATGACCCAGAGAATAAGAAGTCAGAAGGTTAGAACATATTGAAAAAGTTAGTATGAGGCCAAACAGAGCAATTCAGTCAGGTGTCAAGAGAAGCCAATTTGAATCATTCAGCTTGTAGAGAAGTTTGGGCTAGAATAGCTGAGTTGAACTAGCTAATGAGTGTTTGGAAAGAACTAGAAAGGGTGAGCTTATTCAGTAGTAAGCCTCTGAGATATCAATTACATCTGGTGAATAAAAGTTACTTAAAATAAAATGCTTTCCAATATCTTTGATAACCAATTGTAAAGGACCATTCATCCACTCAATCATTCATCTCACCCTTCTTAGTAATGGCTGCTATGACCAAGTGTCACACAGTGACATAAAACAACAAACATTATTTCTGCTAGTCCAGAGATCAAAGTGTGATATTTGAGGGTCAGGTTCCTGGACAATCTTTTTGCTTACAGACTGCCAAGTCTTCCTTGTTCTTGTGGCATAAAGAAGGCAAGAGAAGACTTGGTATCCTTTTTAAAAGTACTCAAATTTCAATGTAAGGATTTCACTGTCATGACCTGAGGATCTCCCAAATGTCATTGCATCAAGAGTTAATGTTGGAGCATATGAATTAAGAGCAACATAAATATGCTATCCATAATACCAACTCAAAAGAATGTGTTGTATCCTACTGTGTTTATTGGAAATAGTTCAAGTTTCTGGTGTTTCTCTGTTTACTATCTCTAATCCACTTTGCGTGTTCTTAAGCATATGCTCATACATTCCTAAGTGAGTGATTGCTAAGATTGTATATTTACCTTGATGTTAAACTACTGTAACACAAAAACTTTGCATTCTTAAATAGCAAGTGTCTGATTTTCCTGCTAATTTTTTCTCTATGCTTTTGTGTGCTATGCACTGGCATTGACCATTACTCATTTAGTATATACATCATAACTTAGTATATACATTATAATATTCACAGTATATAAGGCAGTAGTACATGTAATCTGTTTTTTCTACTGAATGTGGCATACAGCTTTTAAAATGTTTGGAGCTCACTGAATTAATTTAATATGATTATTATCATTAATTAAAAATAGTGTTTCCTGAATAAAACAGACCAGTTGCACATATGAACTCTCAGCAGTTGTGACAGCATAAAAATTTGTTCAAGATTTAGTCTGACAAAATCCAAGCATGGATGGGAGAGGGGAGCTTGCAATTCTACCCCTTAGATGAGGAGCTATTGGTAAGTGGTAGCTGCCAGGACAAGGAAAGTTAGTTTTATTTAATGATGTTGCTCTTGGTAGGTGGACCATGCTCCCCTACAAGGTCATATGTATAGAAGAAGTATAAATTGGACTCAAATGGGTTTAAATAATGAGGACACAAAGTTGAGTGACTATTGTCTGAGATAGTCACTCAAACAACTAGTGAAAGTATGGAAAAATTGAAAAATTTTATTTATTTCTAGTCTTGACTTTCAAAAGCTTCAGCTTCTACCTGTCATTTTATTTCTTACTCAGTATTCTGAAGGTATTCCAAACCTAAGACTTCCCTCTTATTCTCTGGGGGATTCTCCAACATTAGCTCTTTAAATAGTTCTCTATGTTTCTCTATGCATTCTCTTTTGTTCATCAGTAACATAGGAATGCTGGATTTCTAGATCTATATTTTTCATGTCTCCCAACTCTTCCTTCATTGTTTCAATTTTCACATCTTTATACTACATTATTCTGATTTATCATTTGCTCCTTAGATGTTTTCTCTCCTTCTATTCAGTGTATGTAATTTTTCTCTTTTTGCTATTAAAACTACATTGCAAAATCTTATAAGTTGTAATGGCAATTCTCAAAATTTCTTCTTGATTTGCTTGTATTGTATTATCCCCTGTATATTTCTAGTGTTCATACATTCTGTTCTTTATTTCTTAACAATTTTTAAAGTATTTACTTGAAAGTGTTTCTGATTATTCAATTATTCTTATTTTGTGGGATGTGGGTAGCACAGCTTGATAAATCTATAACACGTTTTCACCATTTTGATTTTTCCTAATTGTGGAGTCATCTCCTGTGCCATCCACCCAGGCTCAACACCAGCTGTGCAGTGCTCAGCTGTGAAGGAAACTCAGCTTTAGAAGACAGTTCAGTTCCCACTTCCCAGATTTTCCTCTCATTTTTTTTTAGCATCTCCACTGGCAATCATTTTATGATTCCATTTAAACAATTGCATGGGGTTCTCGTGATTTTGGAACAGAGGGAAGGAGGCTCAACATGTTAAATTTCCAAGCCATTCTCTTGAATCGAAACAGTTAATTTGCTTTTCTCTTAACTTTGTTTTCAATCCAGGTATGAAACAGAGGGATCTTTTTAAAATATGGTTGAGTAAGGAAGTGACAGAGACAGCCTGTCACTGTATATTCTGAGATGATGCTTTAGGAAGGCATAGGGACAAGGAGCATGTGCCTGTAGGAAGAGCCCTGCACTGACCATTGCCAACACCTATTTTTAGCTCTGCTCTGACTTTTGAAATTGCCTGAGGGAAAAGCTGCCATCTCCACTCCCTTATTGATGCTCCTCACTAATCTTTCCTTTCAAATCAATTTATCAACTTCTCTTATGAAATTGTCCAGGAGATTGTAAGCCCTAAGTATTATGAACCTATAAACTAGTCTCTTAAATAAAGGAAATGGCCAATTATGCCTTTCTTTTTCATTTCTCTCCTTATCCTTGTGCAAACACAGAAGGAAATCCATTCCTTTTTCTCTCTGTGCCTAGATCTCATTCACTACACTAAAGAAAATATTTTTGTCCTTTATATAGTCATTTTTAACTTCCTGAAGTGTTGTTGTCTGCAAATAGCATAAAATCTTACAAACATTTGACCTTATCATTCTATGTAAATGCCTAATAAAATAGGACAAAAGTAAAAACATTATTTCTGGAATATTTCATAAAATATGCTTAAATGTATAAAAAGTGAGAGTAAAATACTTAAAATGTGTGGAAAATTAACAAATGACTGTAGCAGTATTGGAAGAAAAAAACACCACATATACCAAAAAAACAAATCCTAATTACAGTTTCATAAGACAGTCGTTTTAAAATTCCATCAATGAAATAATTGGTGAGAAAACTATTAGTGTCTGCTTTCATCCACATTATTCTTATTTTCGCTGATGATAGTCGCATTGGCTTTCTTAGTAATGTGACCCACAACTTGCCTACTGTATTCTTTCACCCCATTGAGATGTCTTGTACTCTCCAGAGCTTATCCACACTCACTCTTCTTAAATGCCTTGTTTCTTTGTGGTAAGATGGAGGCTGAGAACAGCAGAGCAAAAGGTAAGAATGGACCCATTAAAAACTACTTTAAAGAGAACCCAAGAAATTCTTTCCTTTTTAAAATACTCGGTTAAAATGAACAGGTCACAAAACAAAGCCAATAGTCTGGGAAGCAAAGCAGGAATCTGCGGAAGGAACTTGTAGGAATGGAACTGGGATTGACACAGATGGAAGGGAGATGTAAGAACTCAGGCAGAGAACGTGATCAAAATCTCAGAATGTACACCTCATGCACATGTGGGAAATTACCAAAGAACAAATTTAATCAATAGGCAAAAAAAAAAAAAAAAAAAAAAGTCAAGATGTTGGTGGAGTCCTGCTTATTTGTTTTCCATGTGACAGTACCAACAGCTTTGTCCAGACACTTTTGACAGCTTAGTTATCATGTAAACAAAAGCTAAAATGTAAGTTTAAGAAACATGACACACTAAATGTTCATGTTTTTCTTTATCTCCTTTCCAAGGAGAAAGATAGAGAAGTGTATAAAATTAAAAAAAAAAAATATGCAAGGAAACAGAGAGGCTTAACTATCTGGAAAATAGGCAGTGAAAACACCAGAGTGATAATGATTGAAAACAAAATCCTGAAGTCGAATACATAGGTGAGAGGAAAGACAGGCAGTCCAAGAATCCTGGAAACGCCAGCGATTTGGACCCATTATGAAGATCAGCTTTAGAAGTATCACGAAGACGTAATGATATGAGCAGGGAGCCTAGAGCTGTGATCTAGAAGAGGGAACCTAAGCTTGACAGGGAGCAGCAGACCTACATCCCACACCGTATCCATTCTACATAACAAGGAAGAAGTTCCTACTCCAGAAAGAGAGAACCATTGCTCTGGAAACTTGTTCTGTGGGGAATACATATAACCTGGAAATTGGAACTAAGATCACTAAATAGTTAAAAAATGCCTGTTTTCTCCTCACCATGTTTTAAAGCTTGAACAGCCAAAGTGCTAGAGTATTACTTTTCTCATCTGGAGACGTGTGTATGTCTCACCATAAACAGGCAAACTTGCCATCTAGCTGAGGAGCTAATGAGTGATGTCTATAAGAACTCCTTACTTCGGTAAACCAGAGATGAACAATAGTTAAAATGGTAAAAACAGATTTTAATAGGTAACACCTTCACTAAGGTGCAGAGACCTTACTACAGAGCTGAATTCAATCCCAAAAGCAGCATGGACAATTGGGAATTTAGAGTCCAAGAGAAAGAAGTCAATATGTGGGACAGCAGAAAGAGGAGGACTTGATTAGACATCGAAGGCAAGTGCCTTTCCTAAACTGACCTAAGAGCATTCGTGTGAAAGTTGGGATGTAGGCTTGGCAAGGATGAACACCGAAGGTCAAAGCTGCGTAGGACACAGCTACCTGGCCAGTTGAGATGGAAAGTTTCTGTCATTTACCCAGAAGTGGACACATCATTATAATATAGCTGCCAATAAATATGAGTGGTAATCCCACAACCACAAGATACATAAACGAAGCCTCTATCATGAAAGAGAGGAACCATAGAACATGGGGAAAAGAACTTCTAAGAACATAGATGAACAAAATATTTATAAAGAAACAAAAAGCGGAGGTTATTAGCAAAGAAGCAATATAAAGTAATCTGAGTGTCAAAAACCTAAGTTTATAGATTAAAAGAACCACCAATTACACATCAAAGTGAGTTAATGAAATGCCTGTCAGAGATCAAAACACTAACTATAAACAGGAGATCTAGAGACTTCACAGAAGCCATTCACAGAGAAGCCAGATGCTGGTGCGAAGGGAAAATGTCCTTGTATTTCTTAAAAGGGAATCCTGGTGGGTAGAACACAATGTCTCCAGGCTTTCAAACTTTGAGAGTCAGATTACTTACAACTTAGAAATCTTTTCCTTGCTAATAGAGCAATCTATCATGAGCATGAAATAGTATTTTCTGATAAGCATAGCTCCAAACTTCATACTCCAAATGCATTTTCTTCTCTACTAAAGACACATCTTGAGAATAAGTAGTATATTAAAATGGATGAAACAGATATTAGCATAGGAATCCTGGGTTTGGTTCCATATTCCTCATTTATCTGGCTGTGTGCTGCAGCAATTACTTTATCCTGTGTGACTTGATTTCCTCGTTTGCTCAGTGGAATTCTAGTAGTACCCATCACAGGACCATATGTTTCATTGAATGCATGTATATGAATAATGCCTGACAAAATATGTGCACTGGGATCATCATTTTCTTTACTAAGTTACAAAAAGCTACAGATTTATCACCTGAGGTTACAGGAATTCTATACATCATCTGATAAAGGAGCCTAGAGAGCAGTCTCCAAGGAGCATATTGGAGGGCTGGTAACCAGAGAAAATGGTCTTGCTACACCGTTTGAAGGCATAGATATTTGAATAAATTATAACAGGTAAATAGAAAATCTGTGAACATTTGGAACATTATTACGATATGAATAAAGAGAATTTAGTTGTTTAGGGTCAACTCCTAAGATTTGAAACTGTGGAAACAACTGCATAGTCATAGTATACTAGTCAGTGTAATTGTGGAGAATAATGACCTCATCATAGAAATGTAAACAATGGCTAATTTAACTTAGATGTTAATATAGTTATAATATGGAAATGTAGGGGGGAGAGAGGGTGCCATGACAGGAATCAATATAAGAGCTGAGACTTCAAGTTGGATGCCAAAAAGTCTGTATGCACATCCTAAAATTGACAAGCCAGGGAGTATAGACATGTTTATTATTTAGAGATATGGAAATGTATATCATGAGAAGCTGCTAAAAGGAATATCAAAAGAGTTTTCCTATGTGAAGGAATGGAGACATGGAGATCTGCCCATAGCAGGTTTTTGGACAATAAAAATTTGGGCTATGACTGTTTTTTATTTTACAAATTAATTGTAATAAATAAAGTAAAAAACAATTCCATTATTAAAGGGAGCCATAGTACATAAGTATGCACTCACCACTGAACCATTGTTATATGCCAATGACCTGAGATCCCAAGTGTGTTAAATGCAAAAATAGTCCTAAGTCCAACACATTTGTAAAACTGAGAGATAAGTTAGTGGAAAACGCCTAACCATATACAGTTTGATGACTGTAGCTATGTAAGTATAAATGATGTGTGCAAATGGGAATAGTGGACAGATCTGTTAGCTATTCCTAGGCAAGTGCATAGATAAGATTTACATTATAAACCAACACAACGAAGGCCATTAATAGCTCCCCATGAACTGGTAAACAGTTATATTTCTCATTCTGCAATTATATTGTTTGTTTCTTTTCATGACTTTGAATTTCCTGATAATAAAATTCAACAGGAAATTTAAGATCATAGTGAGTCATATAAAAATTATATACGGTGGACTTGGAAATGGTCTTTTTATTTCAAGTAACTTTCTTTGGAGGCTTAGACAAGTAAAGCAGAGTAAACTATTTTAGTATAACTTATATATAAGAAAGCCAGCTGAAATCTCACTTGCGGCTAGCCACATTCTATTTCAGGGGAGACATTGAGTGGTTTAAGGATGTTCTTTAGAAGAGGCAGTGTGTAATGCAGAGGTTATAGTGTTTGCCTGAGAAAGCTAGAGTGTTAGAAAGTTGATTGTGCTGAAGATGGTCTCAATGCCTCAATATTCAGGGGATTCATTAGCTGATGAGCAAAGAAAAACCACCATTGTAGACGTTAATATAAGTTTTATTTACATGCCTATTACAAAAGGATGATTTTTTCCTCCATAAACAGAACAAGATACTTCTAAAATATGTTTTTAAAGAAAACAACCTGCAGAATTTACTCACATATTCAAATCAAGTTAGTAAATATTATGAGATAATCATCAAGAAGATGAGCATCTCCTGCTTATCTCAACATTTCATACAATATTCTGTGTAGCTGCTTTTAGAGACTAATTTCTAAAGCATATTTTTGTTGCCTAGAGAAATCTACACATGACCCAAAATGTTCTGAATTGCTAGGGAGATCCTGCATGGCATTAAAAATTAGCATGGAAATTATCCACCAAGTGGAAAATCCATTGACAGATAATTGAGGATTAGCAGTGTCTCAGGGAAAATAAAGGGGGAACTCTGGCTTCTTAGGCTGTAATGAATCAATTATAACTGCAGAGATTTTAAAAGTACAACTAACTCCCTCATGAAAGTTGATAGCATGTTTACCATACATTTGTTTGGTGACAAACAAGATAATATGATGCCTGAACTGAAAGAACTATCCCACATTTAAATTTTCTTAAAGGAGAATAAGGTATGTAGCAGATACGACAGACCAATCCATAGAAATAACCTTGTCTTGTCAGTTACTATTACAGGAGCTGAATTACTTCCCCTGTATTTAGGAGGAATCTTTTAAGAATTATCTTTCTCTTGTTAATTTTAAACAAATATATGCAGCTTTAGGAGACCTTGGGAAGAAATGTCCTCCACTTTTATGGGAACTGTGAATCCCAGGATGACATTGTCACTTGGGCATGGAATTCTCTGTGTGACCAGTAAAACATAGTATTCAAGAGATAACCAATAGGCTGTTTTTAAATATATATCTAGCTTGACAAGTAAAATTAATGGTAATTTTTATGTAGTGTCAAGTGTTGAGTAATGATTCGTAGCATACAACACATCCACAAAGGAACATGCCATATTTAAGATGCTGTGGGATATTTATGTATGTCCATCTTGGCTTCTGGTTCATTTACTGAGATTGAAGTATGCGGGGTTTTTTTTTTTTGTTGTTCTTGTTTTTGTTTTTGTTTGTTTGTTTGTCTTCTGAAATGTAGGGGTTGGTTGTTATTCTCTGGTAAGCATTACTGAAATAAATACATTATCATGTTTACTTCTTTTTTTTGGCACTAGAAACTTTTATTTTATCCACCTCCCTTTGTTAATATTCTAAATAGTATATAAACATAATAAAACAAATTAATGTGTTTGTGATCCAGGCTTGTGATAGGAACCATTCACATTTTACACAGGAGAAAACTGAAGTACAGAAAGGTTAAGGACACAGCAACATTCTCATTAGGCTTTCAGCAAGAATCAAAAATTATTCTTAGAATTACCAATTACCATCCTTGTTTACTGTTCTTGGGATGACAAGATACAGTAGTGACAAGTCTTTTCCTATTTGTTTTTCCAGCCCCTTTCAGTCTCTGTCATCTGTCCTTTCTTGGTTAATCTATCCTAATGAAATAAGAACTAAAAAAGAATCAACTCAGTATCATGAGGTGTAAGAGACGGCCCAACAGTAAAATGTCCAAGGTCTCAGGAACCTTCAAACTCCAGCAGTTCCTACCCTTTGGAACTAAGAAATCAGTAGATCTGTAAACCAAGCACATAGATCTAAAGACCAAGCGAAGGTCTGGATGATAAGGTACATGGGCTTGTGGCCATCATTAGCAACATCCAGCCTCAGGACTTCCGAGTCATGTCCCCTGTGGATGTCTCCCAGGCACCTCTCCATTCCCCCACCACACCTGGAACCATATGAGGGATACAGCAGTAGTCAAAGACAGAGTGACCAGCCCCAGTGGGGGTAAGGGAAGGGGCGTGGGGTGAAACACTGTCCAAGCTACTGCAAAGTTGGTGATATTTGCTCTTGGGAACGAGAGGTAGGGCCCGGAACAAGATTGGCAGCTGGAAGGTGTTCTTACCATTTCGGAAAAATGTGCAGAAAGAAGTTACCATAGAGTCCTTGAACGCTATCCTGAGAAAGATCTACTAACAGAACATCCCCAAGGCTAGTCTCTAAGAACTTGGACTCCAGACTAGTTCTCTTCATTTCAGATTGATTGTTGTTTCACTCAGATAATTGGTATAAACCGTATGACTTATAGTGAATATCTGCTTATTTTCTAGATGTCTGGAATTTTATACACGTCAAGTTCAACTACACACACCCAAATAAAAATCCCCAGGTGCTGAGAGTCTAAGGAGATTTCCAGCAATGGAACATCTTATTTGTGTTGTCATACCTTGTTGCTGAGAGAATTAAACACATCCTGTGTGAGTCCACTGGGAATAGCCCATTGAAAGTTTGTGTCTGGTTCCCCAGACTTTCCCCCATACCAACTTGTTCAGTATCCCTCGCTGTAGGAAACCAAAGATGTGTGACCAAAAGTAGAGGCCTCTGATCCCTGTTAAAATATCAATAATGTGGTTCTTGCAGTCCATGTGATCTTATTATTCACATTTTACACAGGAGAAAACTGAAGTACAGAAAGGTTAAGGGCATAGCAACATTCTCATTAGGCTTTCAGCAAGAATCAAAAATTAATCTTGGTATTACCAATTACCATCCTTGTTCACTGTTCTTGGGATGACAAGATATACTTTCCATAGATTTTTTTTAATGTTTTCAACATTTTCCCACTTCTCCTTCCTTCTTTCCCCATATATATGACAAATGACATATATACTTCACACACACACACACACACACACACACACACAGAGTTACATACTAGACCAGGAATCAATAAATCAATAAACTGTAGATTGGGGGTCAAATTAAACACCCTACTTCACACTTTGGTACATCCTGCATGTTATGAATGCCTTTATACTTTTTGCTGACCAAAGTTGAGTGGTACATTTTATGTAACATTATAATAACATATTCATACAAAATAGTTTTATTTGTTTGCTTTGCCTTGATAAGATAAGGCCTTACTATGCAGCTCTGGCTAGCCTGTAACTAATGATGTAGCTGGCTCAGACTGTTTGTGAACTAGTAATGCTCTTGCCTCTGCCTCCTGAGTGCTGGATTTCAAGCTTGTCCAATATGCTCCACTAAAGATAAAGGTATTTATTTATTTATTTTTCCTCTGTAGTGCTAGTATGATATAGAGTTTACTATAGATAGTAAATAAAAAAATAAGAAACACAAAAAAAGTATCTGCTTTTTTTCACTACTACAAAATATGCAAGAAAACAATTTAAAGAAAGAAAGGTTGATTCTGGCTCACAGCTTCAGATAATTTTGTCCCTGGTTGGTTGGCTCTATTGACTGAGCTGAGGTGAGTCAGGACATCACAGTGAGAAGTCTGTGATGATGGCTCAGGACTGTTGAACTCAGGGTGACCAGAAGGTATGGAGAAGAAAGCACCCGAGTACAAGATGTTTCCTTTGAGCACTGACAACAACGATCCCTCAGGATTAATCCCCATCCCAGTTACTATCTCTTCCTATTTGGCTCCACATGTTGGTTTTTGCCACTTCCCAATTATGTACCAGATTATGCTCCATCAGTGGACTAAGCTGCTAATGAAGTCAGAGCACTCATAATTCAGTTAATTCCAATAAAAAAGGCCAGGTGAACACTAGTGTATGTTTTTCTAGACAAAAGAAAACTTAATCAATTACTGATTCATTCTGCAATGGATCTATCAGATGAAAAGGGCATGAGCAAAATTAAAGGATATAATTATGAACAAAGAATATTTCCATACCCAAGAGCTCATGTTTCATTATGCAATACACCAACCATAGAAGCCAAACACTTTTTAACACATGAGCTGCTAGGGCATATATCAAACTCATCAGCCTGATTTAACAAAAAGTAACAGGATTCTGGATGCAGAAGACTTAGAACTCATTCCTATATCTGTTGAGAGAATTTGGAGTCATATGTAACCCTTTCTTTAGGTCAGAATCCTCATTGCTAACAAGCCAATGATATTTTCCTGGCTTCACTTTGCACGGTGGGGCAAAGATTTAGGAAGATGTTTTCTCTGTCTTCATATATAGGGATACACATCAAGATGCTTCCCAAGTTTCAGCCTTCCTATACCACCTGTATTCTGGAGTTTTAACCGTTGTAGTTGCTTTAAAGCAACATTCATCTCGGCATGAGCAGTCATTTTGATGGGGCTCTCCCATCTCCCCTTAATTTATTATTTATCCACTCTATATTATCTCTTGCTTTTATCAAATTGCAACTGACCTAATTTATAAAGACTCCAGTGAAATGAACACTCATTAAAAGCCTTAATCTTTTAGAAGCCTGCCTTTCTTCCCCCAAATTACCTAGGTCAATATGTTCCAAGACAAATAGTGAGGAAGATGACAGGGTCACTCACAAAGGAGCAAAGGAGCAGACAAGTGCTGTCTAAGGGTGGGGCTGGTAACACTGGCAAGGATAAAGGGGCCTAAGAAATGCCTGGAAAATATAGGAATGATGACTATTCCAGCCTCCTGCAGGAGCCTCCTCTCACTAGTCTTCCAACAGATAATAAATGTAAACAGGAAATATTTTATTTGACTAGCAGGCTTCATCCAAAAAACAGATCCAATTGAAACAATAGTCAATAATATAACCATTAAATCAGAAATTTATAAAGTTGACTGTATTTAGAAGTTACATAATCCCACCCAAAGTGCTTCATACCAACTTTAAAATCTCACTAAGTTCACTTCTTGTTCTTGTTTTTCTTTTAAAGAATCATCATTATTGTGAATGTGTCTACATATACATGCTGTCACATGTGCACATAAAAGTCTGCATTGATGTGAAAGGATAATTTTAGGGGCTTATCACTTTTCCTTCCACTGCTGGTTCTGGAGAGTGAACTCAGATCATAACACTTTTTGTTCAAGCCCTTTCACCCATTGCTATCTAGCCATCGGCTTGTTCATAGTTTTGACATGGTGGGGACTGGGAGGACCCAGCTTCAGGCAATGATGTTCTAGGTGACTTGTGCTGTTCATATCTTCTCCTTCCCTAGGGACAGGCATGTTGTGTGAGCAAACCAAACTATAACAATGACAAAAGACATCTTTAATGCTTAGGCTCAGAATGGCACAATGATGAACTAATGTCAAGTGGCTGGGTATAGATGTGGATAATTAGGATCAATACTTCAATCCACACCATAGTCATGAGACAAGGTAGGCACTCAGAGTCTTTTTTTATATTTCAGAGAATATTCAAGTTTTAAAGAAAATAATTTTTGTACCAGAAGAGTTAATATATAATATATGACATGTATCATAACCTATCTTCCATAGGATTAGGATGCTAGGAAGATTGAGTGACAAGACCCATCATAGCCAGATTTGAGTGTTTGGCTTCATTGACAACAAGTGATGGAGATGATATGCATATGTTATAGCCAAAATCTAATATTTAATAATTACAGAAAACTGATTATCAGAGCCTTTACCTGTACAACTTTACTGCTACTTTGAACTTCTTTTTAGTGCAGTTCTTGGTGATGACTAAAGACAGTTGTACCACCAGCAAGTTATATGTTGTTTTGTTTCTCAGCAAGTACACAAAGGCTTCTGTGTGAATGTAATAGCCTATATTTAGACTCACTTGGTATTGCCACAAACCAATACAAACCTGCACTTATGGCCCGACACAGACACACCCTAAGTGTCTGTAACAAATAATCTAGGAGTCTTCAAAGAAAATGATGCTGCTGTGGCCATCACTTAACATTTGATCTATCATCAAAACATATAGTCACACAGCGAATGCCTAAATCATAAATTCTTAATACAAATACCTACAATATTCTCCCTTTCTGTAAGTCACCATTTCTTACAGTGTTTGCTGCTTGAAATACAATTTAAAAATTCAAAACAGACAAAATAGAAAGGCCTTCACTAATTGAAATAGATGTCATAACATATATTTACCAGAGCTGGATCTCTTTCATTTAGACATCCCTCGGAGTCTATTTCCTTCATATAACCAGCAATGTGTAAGAAGGGATGTTTAGACAAGGAAATATTGCTAATGTTAAACCTGTTAACCATAAAGAAAAATGACGAGAAAAGGAAGATCAAAATTAAATTACAACTATCTGATGGCTTAAAAATTATGAAGAATTATCCCATGATCCAGTAATTATGCTTTTAGGAGCATATCGAAACAAAATCAAAGACTTAGTACATATATTCGTATTCCATGATCATGGCAGCTTTATTCAACAAAGCCAAAAGATAGACACAATTGAAGTGTGGACTGGAAGATGAACGAGTAAACAAAGTGTGACAGTGACATATAATCCAGTGCTAGTCATGTTGATAAGACTGTGTGGATAAGACTTGCAGACATTTTGTTACAAGAAACAAGTCAATCACAAAACAACAAACACAATATGATCTCAATAGTTTGAGCTTTCTAAATTAGTAGCATTTATATGGAAAGAAAAATAGTTGGTGATGTACAGGGGAAGACTGTTCCACTTCTCCTCTAAAAACTGTATGTAAGATGATGTACTTCTTTTTTTTCCATGTTAAAGTTTTTTTTAAATTAGATGTTTTCTTTATTTACGTGTCATACAATATCTCCAGGTTCTCCTCCAAAAAAAAAAGATAAAATAAAAATTAAAAAAAAAAAAAACAAAGATAAAATAAAAAACAAACCCCTGTTTCCTCCCGTCCTCCCCCTGGTCACCACCCCATCCTCTCCTGCTTACTGGCCCTGACATTCCCATACACTAGGGCATAGAACCTTCACAGGGCCAAGGGATTCTCCTCCCATTGATGATAGACTTGTACTACCATATTACTGCCAGAGGACCCAGCTATATCACTCCTGGGCATATACCCAGAAGATGCTCCAACATGTAATAAGGACACATGCTCCACCATGTTCATAGCAGCCTTATTTATAATAGCCAAAAACTGGAAACAAACCAGATGCCCCTCAACAGAGGAATAGACACAGAAACTGTGGTACATCTATACAATGGAGTACTACTCAGCTATTAAAAACAATGAATTTATTAAATTCCTGGGGAAATGGATGGATCTGGAGAATATCATCCTGAGTGAGGTAACCCAATCACAAAAGAACACACATGGTATGCATTCTCTGATAAGTGGATATTAGCCCAGAAGATCGAAATACAACAAGTACAATCCACAAACCACAAGAAACTCAAGAAAAAGGAAGACCAAAATGTAGATACTTTGTTCCTTCTTAAAAGGGGGAACAAAATACCCATGGAAGGAGTTGTAGAGACTAACTATGGAGCAGAGATTGAAGGAAGGACAATCCAGAGACTGCTCCACCTGGGAATCCTTCCCATAGTCAATCATCAAATCCAGACACTATTGTGGATGCCAGCTAGTGGTGGATGACAGGAGCCTGATATAGCTATCTCCTGAGAGGCTCTCACAGTGTCCAACTAATACAGAAGTAGAGGCTCACAGCCATCCATTGGACTGAGTACAGGGTCCCCAATGAAGGAGCTAGAGAAAGGACTCAAGGAGCTGAAGGGTTTGCAGCCCCTTAGGAGGAACAACAATATGAACTAACTAGTACCCTCAGAGCTCCCAGGGACTAAACCACCAACGAAAGAGTACACATGCTGGGACTAGTGGCTCCAGCAGCATATGATGATGTGCTTCTTAATAAACTTTCTTGGCATAGACATAGCTTGTGTAAGACTTATTGATTCCAAACTTTTCTATTTTGTTGTCATCTGGTCTCCTGATCACCTCTCTCTGTCAGCAATTTGTCACTGAGAACAACTGGCTGTATCCAAGTCAGCTCACCACTGTCTATGCACCAACACTATGACTATTCTCAGTTTCTATAGAGTGACTCTAAAACATAGTAAGTCCTCTCACCAATAGCTTCGGAAACAGACAGCACAAAACAAAACAGAGACCCTTTCTCATAGTATTGCCCACTCCAGAATCTAAAGTTGAAATATATATATATATATACACATATATATATGTATATATATATGTGTATATATATATATATATATATTCAATATATATATTGTACCTCCTCAGGTAGAATATCAGTACAATATTGATACATGTATATCTCAATAAAAAGTGCAAGCAACTGTCATAAGGTCTGGAAGAAATACATGGAAGAAACTGGATGCAGGTGTAAAACAGGTGAAAGTCAGGGAGGGAGGCTTTGGGCAAACACAGCCCATCAGGTTAAATTGCTCAGCCACAGGCTCCTTTCTCTCTCTTACCCTTCTGGGACAAAGAACAGAAAATAAGCTCACAACTATCTTGCAAAAGGTGAAATTGACAAGTTTTACCTGGATATTTGGAGCTGTGAAAATACTGAACTTCTCAAATATTTAATTAGCTATCAGAGCCTACCTGACAGGGACAATAATTATTTGGAGGGGCACGGGACCTGTGGGTGGTAGCTTCCTAACACTATAACCATGTTCTATATTTCAATATAAAAATGAGAAACAGATCACTAAAACAGTGCTTTTATTTACATAAATAATTCAGCTATTTCTATGGAAATGAACATAATGCCTCTGGTTTATTCTTCCAGTGTGTCTTTCTTTACATGGATTTTTTTTTTTTTTTTACTGTCTTGTTTTTGTCAGTAGAAAAGAAATGCCTAATCTATCTTGTTCACTTTCATTTTCAGCCTTTAGCTCCAGCTGATATATAATGTTAATATATAAGTTATGTATGAATGAATCCTGAATCCAAGTGCTATAATGGTGTTATACCATCTTCATTCAAGAAGAGATATTGCCCATAGAAATCTAGGCAGTGTGAGTCCTCAGAAGGTCTCAAAATTAGGAAGGTTCTTATCCTTATAGCTGGAAGCAAAGTTAAAGCCTTTCTTGTGCTAGATTGTGAAAGAATTACGAACACTGGAAAAAAAATGAGTCAAACAGAAACCTACAGGCCAAACCTTTAAGTAGTTACACCAAAGATTACTTAATCTAAATGGACGGGGTCTGTCTTCTTGTTTTCTGTTTGTTTGTTTGGTTTTTTGCTTTTGTTTTTTCTTTGTCTTTTCTTCTTTTTTGTTTTCAAAATGTTTAAAAGCATAACATAAAACTATCATGTTAACTATTTAAATGTGCAAATACTGAAAGTGTCAAATATACTCACATTATCACAAATGATATGCAAAACTTTACCCACTAAACAGTTCCCTATACTACCTACCTTCCAGACCCTGACAAGCATTTTATGTTTCCACAAACTTAACTGTTCCCATGCATGTTATGATGCATACAGAGTGTATATTCTCATGATTAGTGATGTCACTTAGCATAATGTTCTCAGAGGTCATTTACTGGATGGGTTCATCTGAAAGTCTGTTTCTAAGTATATAATATAAAGCATGAATGATCAAAATGGGCGTGACTCTGACCAGATCTCAGAGAAAGCCCCACAAATCTCAAAACTTAGGATTAAGAGACAATGCCCATGAAGCAACTTCAAAGATTAAAGTAATTCACTAAGGAGTTAAACAAGCTTCCACTTAAATCATGTCAAAGGGACGATGGATTGGTGTTGTATTACCCGTGGGGAATAAGCAATGAAGATCCCTACAGAGGGTGCCAGCTGACCTGCTTTCAGGTTCTGGTTCTCTCATGTAGCCAAAACGTGGGCAACTTACAGGGCATCTCTGAGATTTTGGCCTCTAAATTCCTTAAAAGATTGCTGGGTCCATAGTTAACATACCTGCTGAGCCTTTATGAACTACGTTGTCAAATTAGTTTTAAAGTAGATTTAATATAGTGAGTTGTTTAATACAGGCAGAGCCTCAGTTTTACAAGGTGGAAAATATTCTGTTTATGGATGGCATGATGCTTAGCAATGTGAATGAATAGAATGTTATTGAGCTACACATATAGGTGGATTGAAATGGAGAACTTTAGGTTACATGTACTTTCCCATTATTATTAAAATAAAGGACTACATTTATATACAAACTTGTATGTAAGTCTTGACAAATTATGGCTGACTTGAAGGATATATTTTAAATGTGTGAGCCTGAATTATTTTCCCTTACATATTAATAGTACTGTGTACATATTTATATTTGTATATGTGTGAAATTATGTGTTTATATGGGTATATGCACAGGTGTTTGTGCCTCTAGATGTCATAGATTGATGTTGGATGTCTTCCTCAATCACTCTCTTCCTTATTTTTTAAAACAGAGTCTCTCACTGAGCCTGGGGTTTATTGATTTGCTTAGACTGATTTTCCAGAAAGATATGAGTGTCTCCCCAACCCCACAGCTGGAGTTACAGATATATACTCTGTACTCTACTTTTACATGAATGATGGGACCCAAATGCAGGCATTCATGGTTGCACTGAGCACACTGCTAAGTGAGCTAACTTTCCAGCCTCCTTTAGTATAAATTATTATATAGATTTTGAATAGACATTTTACTGCCCTGTCCAAAAATGCTATATTAAAGCATACACAAAATTGTTTTATTGAATTTGACATTATGTATATTATACATTTAAATGTACAGATATATATGTGTGTATACACGTATATACATATATCTAGTCTCCAAGTGTAGTAGTATATGATCTCTTTTGAAGAAAACAATTATTGATATCATCGTTTAACAAGAAGAAAGCCAAACAAAGCTGAGTGTCAAAAGACTGTTAGTCATGTCCTCTACAAAAATAACGCTTCATGTAATATATGCCTGAGGAAAGTTGGAGCTGATCCTATGTGTATAATTTTCATTACTAACTCTGGTAAACTTATAAATTCATAATACTTTTAAGCTGTTTAAAAGTATTAAACAGTGCATAGAAACGCATACATGCATAGAGACCAGTGTTCTGAAGTGCAAACATACACATTTATTGAATAGTTAAGTGGGAAAAAATGGGTAAGTGATTGTCTACACGAGTCACATGAATTCATTTTTGAACAATTCTTTGCAAAATGTTTGTTTTTGCATTTTTAAGTGTCTTTTCCTTCACCTTTTATCTTATCAGCATATAATAAGCAAACATTATTCCCTATCACTCAATATTTAAATATTTCTTCATAATTTTTATTGGCATAAAGTTTGTGATATGTCAGTTGACTTGGGGGAGAAACATTATTTGTGTAATTTCAAAGTTCCTTTCAAGAAGTTAGTTTTCTCCCTCAAGGACATTGCTCAAGGTACGTGCATTAAGAGTATTATCCAGCATATTCAATTCGGAAGTAGCCTAAGGTAACCTGTGAATGGGCAAAGCTATAATGCAGCATGGTGTCTGTATCTCTCTTATCATAGGAG
>JADRCD010223033.1:28351-38504 GCA_019843815.1 Montemys delectorum
TTTCAGTTCATCTCTGCCTGCTAAGAAAATGTTAAATGAGTCTAGGGAGCTAAGTACTAGTGAGACCTCATAAGAATTTAAAAGACAAACATAGTATGACAGAGAGTAAGTTATACATAGTGATGGGTGAATTTGATTTATCCAGTCTGTCAAGAATTTACTGAGTCACTTTATATCGCACATAACTCATTCGTTGAGACCTTATTAGGTGACCTTATTTAGCACTATGCTAAATATTCTACACTGATTATTCCAGATCATTCACAAAATAATCATAGGAAAATTGCTTCTAACTTCAATTTTGATAAAGAAATTGATATTCAAAGAGATTAAGCAATGTGCTGTAAACCAGAAAGTATGTGAGAGGCAAGGAAAGGCTACAGAAGATGCCTTTTCTAAGTAGGAATCACATTGACAAAGGTTGGCTTCTTAATTTTTATTTGTGGAAAATCTTAATTCTTTTAAGCTTTATCTTTTAAATGTTTTAACTTAAATCTCCAGAAACTTAATGCTTTGTATTTCTGAAAAGAGATGGTCTCATGTATAGCTAATGTGGACGTAGAACCTTGAGAGTTAGTCACCTGACATAACACCCCTATCATAGTCCCAAGACTCTAGCCTCAGCATGTCTTTACAGAGCACAGGACATTTCCACTGTCTTTGCAGAAGGGAAGAAAATATACCTAACGTTTCAATCTCTTGATTGTCTACCCCAAAAAGCTAGTTTCTATTGATCCCAATCTCGAGTACATTTGGGAGCTACCAACCTAACATATTCTCAATGCCTAAGTTTCTCTGAGACTTAATAAATAATAGATGGATAGACAGACAGACAGAGATAGAGGCAGACAGACAGACAGACAGACATACAGACAGACAGACAGAGCAAGCTTGCAAGGACATGATCCTACTTCAGATTCTGTGGAACCAGAGAGAACATAAGAGATTACAGCTTCTAGGTAAAAATTACAGCTAGCGTTCCCATTAGTAATCCACAATTAAATGCCGAGTGAAGATGCAAATATGCAAAGGTCTGGGATCCACAAACTGAGGTGAACATTCTTCTTTATGTGAAGTCTGTCTGTAAATGGAATAAGAAACACTTTCAGAAGTAATGACATCAGAGGCAGGCAGATTTCTGAGTTCAAGGCCAGCCTGGCCTACAGAGTGAGTTCCAGGACAGCCAGGGCTACACAGAGAAACCCTGTTTCGGAAAAAAAAAAAAAAAAGACAGGAAGTAATAACATCAGCTTTAAAGCATAAAGAATGTGAGGAAACCAGAAGATGGTCACCTCAAGAACTGGAAGAAACCTCTGGGACCCTGTTTTGAGATCACTACCTTACAAGAGATCCTAAACGGCAGTCTTCAAAATCATGTGAAGCACACACAGAAACATTAAGTACGCAAGTATGTGGCTCAGAGGCAAACACAGAAAAACACAGGTGATTAGAGTAATGGAATACTGGTAATAATAAAAGTTAAAAAGAAAAATATAAGAATTATAGCTATGAAATACATTGTAGGTACAAAATAAAGGAAGATATAGTATGAAATACCATGCTGTGTGGAGTGAAAAAAATTAAAACATAGGTTTATATATGATTGAAATTAAGTTCCTATCTACTATCCTAAGACTGAGTGTTAAATAAATGAGATACTTCACATAATCCTCATGCTATCATCAAATAAAGTACCCCAAAAAAGGGCCACATGAGGGAAAAAGGACAAATCCAGTCTAGATAAAAGGTTATAAATAAATAATATGTGACACATATTAGCAGTACAGATTAAATAGCTCCCATATTTGAAACTAAGAGTATACCAACTGCATAATTTTGAATCTTTTGGGGAATATTTGCATAGACTTTACTGGCCAAATATCAATAATCTGAAATCTAAAATATTACAGCTTTTTGAACATCACGTTGGCATCCAAAAAGTTTCAAATATTTTTGTAGTGTTTCTGATTTCAGATTCCCAGACTAAGAATGCTCATTTTGTATGTGATTTCATAGTCCACATCCAAAAGTGAATGAGTTTTATATGTCAAAAGTGAATTTTAAAACAATGGATTTGAACTATACCACAATGTCTAAAACACCTATGTTAAGGAAGAAAACTAAAATCACAGGAAACTTAAAAAAAGAACAAGTTAGAACTTAAAATGATATAATAAACAGAAAAGCATAAATAGATAAGACAGAGAATAGAAAAAATTAACAAAATTGCTTTTTTTTAGGAAGACCAAAATTGCCAAACATTTATCTCAGCCAAGAATAAATACAAAAAACCAATTAGAAGTGAAAAAAAGACATAGCAAGTAAAGCCTCCAAAATAGGAATGATTTTAAGAAATCACTATGAAAATGTGCACACCAACAAAGATATAAAGGTTCCATAAAAATTGTAAAGCATCATCTGCCAAGATGAAGCTATGAAAAATATAAAATCTGAGTATAGCTGTAATAAGAGGAAATGACAGCATCTTCAACAAATGGCACTAGGCAAGCCATATATGCACATGCAGAAAAAACGGAATTAGAGCTTGGTTTTACTTTGAAGACAAAAAATGAACTCAAAATGGTGAAAAGATTTACTGTAAGCACTAACACTATAAAAGTTAAAAGAAAGCTGGGCAGTGGTGGCTCATACCTTTAATCCCAGCACTTGGGAGGCAGAGGCAGGCGTTTTTCTGAGTTGGAGGACAGCCTGGTCTACAGAGAAACCCTGTCTCGAAAAAAAAAAAAGTTAAAAGAAAACTAGTGGGAACTTTTGGTGGAAATTTATGATATTGGGCTCAGTGATAAATCTCTAGACACTAAATCAATCAATCAACCAATCAATTAATCAATCAATAAAATAAAAAGCAAAACCAAAAAACTCTAAAATGAAAAAATGCTCAACTTAGCTAATGACATAGCTAGCCTCAGGTTTTAGGTAAAAGCCTACTGCTATTATTCTAACTGAACACAGCAATAAAACAACTCCCAATGACAAATACCCTCACCAGAAAAGCTTCTCCTTGCTTCTTGTAGATGGTGATTAAGGCAGAGATCAACCATTGAAAAATTGGCCATGAGTGCCCAACCGTGAATGGGGACTGCTCCCCTCAAGACTCTTGGAATATGTAGAAGAGAGAAAACAACTGTAAAATCCAGATGTGGTGGATGACTTTTAATGAAACAGCATTTTCCATTTACAACGGCCCAGGTGCACATATGAACTTGTAGAGAATGGGACAACATGGCAAGACCTGCTTAAGTTCAAGGCAGACATAGACATCAGCATGAAGGGAGGGAAGTGGACACAAAGTCTCATCCTTACATCAAAAAGCTATTTACAACTACTGCAAGAAGGGAAATCCGATTCCTTCAATGAAGTGACATTGGGTATGCCATCCACATTCCAGGGCAAGGTTTAACCTCAGCAGTAGCAAAATCCATGACCAACACAAATAAAACTTCGTATTTTAGTGACGTTTCCTTTGTTTTGTATTTTGCTTTTGTTTTGAGAGTAAAGGAACATGAAGCTAGGTAGGAAGGAGGGGGAAGGATCTAGGAAGAGTTGGGGGATAACATATAGCATTTGAAATTATCAAATAATAAGTAAAAATACTTCAATGGGACTATGCACAAGCTTCAGAGTAACAAAAGAAATGGCTAGAAGTAAGGCAGCTTATGGGTTAGCCAGATGTTCACACACAGAATGACTAATAAGTGGTTACTTTCTAAAATATGTGATGACATCCTACAGGTAAGTAGCAAAATTATTAAAATAATTTTAATAGTCTGATGTGGCCAATTAAAGTCAGCCTCGTAAGTAGAACATACATTTTTCTAAGAAAAAAAATAGCTAAGAGAAAAAAATTTTAAAAAGCCAGAAGATCCAACTCAGGGTATTTTCTATAAAATAACTGAAATCAGAATATTGAAACTGGATGTACATATATGTGTTTCCTGGAAGACTGTTCACAATCTAAAGTCCCATCAGTCAAGTGCATAAGGAAAAGTGGCACCCAGATCCAAGTGTTCTATCTACAGAACGCTCAAGAATAAGGCAAGGCTGACCCATGGTTTTGAAATGGATGAATTTTGAGGACATTATATTAAGTAAAACCAACCAGTCATACAAAGACAAATATGAGGTGGTTCCACTTATAGAATGCACATATACCTAAAAGCAGATAATAGAATAGTGCTTGCTAAGGTGATAGAGGAAATGGAAAATGCTGTCCAACGGATGTAAGTAAGTCTTGTGTTAAATATTATAATGGTAATTTTAAAAAAATAGAGTGAATTACAAACCTAGACATGTGTCTCAAGATGAGGAGTGTCATGGTCCATATCAACTGCTGCTGGAGGGTCAAATGAGGTCATGAAGACTGAACAATCAGAAAGGAAAGACATAGGTCACAGACAATCATAATAGGAACAATTTTGTTGTGGCAGTGAGAGATAGTGACATTAATATAGGATAGAAGGAGGAGGAGGAAGAGGAAGAATAACAAGAACAAGAAAATTAACAACGAGAAGAAGAACAACAACTAAACAATAGAAAGGTTATATCTATGAATACCATAAAGTCGTTTTGTAGACAGAAATGCGGGTCTGATGTATTATTAACATAATGCTGAGTGAATGGGAGGATAAAACTGCATCCTGCCTGCCCCTGGTTATTTCACACTGTATAAAACAACAGTTTTCGAGCTGTTCTTTGTCCCCGGTGACATCACTTCAAAAGCATTTGACTCCATTTTGAGATAAATGTAAAAGAAGGATGATTCTGTGTCATGGACACCATTCCTGTACAGTACCTTATATGAGGCACAGGCAGGTAAATAACTTACCATCAAAAACAAAAATTCACTGCTTAGAAACTTATTAAAGCTTAAGGGGAAACTATGAGCAGATGGGACATACTAAAACTACATCAGAAACAATAGTCTGAGAATGTATTAAATACACTAGACTAACAAAAGGCACAGCACCCTGACTTTGAACCCATAAACAGGAGGAAGTCTAACATTGCCAATGGCAATGGCCCTGCTGACCTGTAGCCTGTTCACCGCCAGTGTGTATATTAAAGGAATAACAGGCAGAGATTGTTCAAGTTTAGTCCCCATCAGTCCTATGCCATGCCTCAACTTCCAAGGTCCTCAACTTCTGTAGCTTGCATCATCCCTGAGAATAGAACTGGTCCTGTCACTCTACATGAGCCCTGTGACTCCAGCAGTTCTTCAACTGGATTTTTTTTAATTCCTATAGTTTTCTCATCTGTAGGAGGAAAAGCAGGCCTCAATGACAACGTGGTGGCTGCTTCCACTTAAACGTTGGTAAACAGTGAGTAGGGCCCCCAGCCACTGAGGCAATTTTCCACAGGAGGGCTAAACTGAAGCCTGCCTGAGAGCTTAGAGATTGGTAACACAGACAATGACAGCCAATCAGGGGCTGCCACTTGGAGTACACACTTGCTTGGGACCAGTGGAGGGTATAAAGGACACTCCTTGAGAATTAATGAAAGAGCTTGCTGCTGCATTCTCACCTGCTGAGAATCTCACCAGAGTCCAAGCCACTGATTTTGTACCTTCTCATGCACTGCCTCCAGGGGGACACAGAGGAGAGAGGACTCAGGCAACACCCATCAAACAGGACCTTGACATCACCTTGAACTCTTTTTACTGGGAAAGGCCCAGACGAGGTCATGGAAGGAGTATGTTTGCTTTTCTCTGAGGCTTCTTCTCACTCTGTATGGCAACACAGAGGTATGGCTTGAGCCATGCGTTCAGGTTCAGGCAAGTTCCCATTAGGTCACCAGGACTAAATCACACACATATTCTTCACCAGCAAGCATAGAAGGGAAGCCTCAGGAGAGCAGAGTAGACAGCTAGTCATCATATAGCATTCTCCTTCTCAAAATACACACTCTTTTACTGAACTGAGTAACTTAATTATGATTATCTTGACCAAGGGTAAACGTAATTGCTTCCTAAAAGTTAATCCACAGGAAGAATGCTTCTGTATAAAGCATAATAAGAGCTCGCATTTTATTTAGGGCATTGCAGGTCTGTCCACTCCTAGAATCTATAATAAGGTACAAGAACATAGCATGAGCGTATCGAACGAAATCCACTGGCCATCTGTTTCAGTACCTGACCTCCGGAGGTGACTAATCCTGGAAGCTTCTTGGGAATGCTTAACCATCTCCCCCCTGCCCCTCTGCCTGACCCATCTTCCTCTCTAAACAGAGCGTAATAAAAGCATATGGTGCCATAGAAAGCTTTTGGCAATAGAACTCAATCTCAAGTATGCTGGGTTTAATACTGTTTCCTCTTCCTGCTGGAACACGTGCTCTATGTGCTTTTCTTGTCATTGGCCTTCTGAGACTAATCATAACTCTATACAGACCAGAAAAGATGATATAGCTTATTTTTTTTAATATATTAAATCCTGCATAACCACATCAAGGAGTTTGTTGCATTTTCAATATGGTGGAAAGCTCTTGGTAAGTAGTAGGTAAATTTCATGTCCTTCTTTTCTAGAAGGGCCCAGAGCACATTAATCATTTCAATACAAGTAGAGTGTTAAGAATTATTTCAGGTTGTTCAGATTATTTGGTTTCTTTAACACTCACTCAGACTAATTGGTGAGAAAAGTTCAGATTGTACTTTTATTTCTACCCCGGACCTATATGTAAGAATGAACACATAGCACCATCCAGAGGTATCCTCATAGGAAAAAAAAAATCAAATGGCTTCTGTAAAAAAAAAAAAAAGTAGGATACATGCAATGTGCCTACATATATACGTGCACACCTTGAGAAACTGAGCTAACAAAAAGTCTAAAGAAGAGAATCAGTTCTACCCTGCGTGTTCTCCTCTGACATCCCTCTGTACTGCGTGAGTCACAGGACCAATGATAATCACTACTAATGAAGAAATGTAGAAGCTTGGGCACTGCTAGTGCATGTGGCATCAGCAACGATGCAGAGCCCATGATGCAGAGTCCATCAGTAGCTTCTACTGTGAGGAGGTCGGCTCTCAGAAACTTTGACCCTAACAAGACACAACCCAGTGTATCAAAGCAGCAAAAATTTCCACTCCCTAGATACTCACCAAAACAGGAAAGTGGAAAAACCTAGACTGTAGTGTGGCCAAACTTGTGATTCCTGTGGAGCATATTTAGAATCAGTCTCAGGATGTTTACAACTAATCAGAAACCCATTTAGGATGAATGGGAGTGGATTATCCAGTCTCTGATTTTAGTTTGGAGCTAGTAGTACTTAAAGCATGCTCTTTTTTTTATCAGTATGTATCCACTTATTTGTATTTCCTTGCAAATATCCCTTGAAAATAAGGTTGTGAAATTGTGGCTTTCTCATATGCTGATAGTGCATAACCCTCAACACTTAAGCATTGTGGCACTGACTTTGGCATTTGGCGCGCGTGTGTGTGTGTGTGTGTGTGTGTGTGTGTGTGTGTGGTGATTATACATGATAATTATTTTAGAACATTTTTATTGTTATTCAAACAAGTGAGTTATACACATATTCATATATGTTTGTATTTTATGAAAACTATGCTTTAAGTAAATAAATAAAATATAAGTAAATAAATAAAATATAAAGCAAAAATATTTGCTTTAAGTAAATAAATAAGATATAAGACTATTTTCTTTATATCATGAACCCATGTACTGTCTACCCCTGTTTTTTATAGTTTTATGATGATGACCATTAAATACATTTTATATTTATAAATATAAAGTCACTTTAACTCCAGAGAAATGTTGAAAATCCTACATCATAGATAAAGTAAATAAACCTTCACCTTATAAATATTACATGAGACTATGTTTCTGTGCACAACAAGGAATGAGCACAAATTGATGCAGGACCAATGTAGGGATGTTTCTTCCTTTAAGCTGGCACCAGTATCCACCTGCATCACCAGATGGACTGTTGTTAAGTGCTGTTGATAGCCAGTATCAGTGAGCAGCAGGGCTTAAAGAAATGAAGAGAAAGGTTTTACATTTATCACGGTAGCCTAATCTGAACACTTAAATAGCAATTAAGTAACATTTATTGCTCAAGGTTCGTGATGAACTATAATGTCAGCTATCAGAAATGTTTCCAGCCTGAGCAATTAGCCTTGAATCAAATATGGAGTTCTGGCTTTAAGCTTGATTGAAAACTTGAACCTTCATGGATAGTTCAGTAAAAAGCCTACAAGAGAGATGTATATTTAATTGGGCTCTGCCACTCACATGATAAAGCTCTCCTTTAGTAGTGTACTAAAGTGTTTCTTAGAATGCAAATATGTGTATGAATCAGCAGGATATCTGGTTAAATTGGAGAATATGGTCAAATAAACTTAAAAAATGGAATATAGATGCTATATTTCTACCATGAATCCACATATGATGATACTAACGGTCTTGGCTGGACAGCCTTGAAGAACAAGGTTCTAGAAGATAATTGGTAGAACATTGTAATCATATATGTGTATGTGTTGTGCTTTGATTGGTGGAATATTTATTTTATATGGTCATTCTGATCAAACATACACATATTTTTAGAAACATATTCAAGTAGATTCTGCACCTGATGCCAATCATCCCTATAGGTTGTTCCATTTCAATTAAAGAAGAAATAGGAAATTGAAAAGAGGAGAGATGGGGCTGGAGAGAGGGCTCTGAGGTTAAGTGTGTGTACTGCTCTTGCAGAAGGCCCAAGTTCAGTTCCCAGTGCCTATGTCAGTAGACTCAAAACTGCCTGTAACTCCAGCTCTGGGAGAGTTTATCACTTCTGGTCTCCAAAGGCATCTGTAGTCATGGGCACATTCCCGCAGAAAAACACATGCACATGATTAAAAATAAAATAAAAAATCTAAAAAATTAAAGAGAAAGAAGAGGTAAGTTAACTCTAAGAATGTTGGCAACACGAAGGGATTAGAATGAGACAGAAAGTAAAAATTGAATAAGAACCCGAAGAGGTGGGGCACTTGTCCCCAAACATGAAGTGCCAGCTTTGGTACACAACACCACACACACACACACACACACACACGCACGCACGCACGCACACACGCACGCACGCACGCACGCACACGCATGCACACCCAACCAAGCAAGATCATGAATGCAAGATAAAGCAGACAAGAAATCAGAATTGTACAGGGCTTAGTTTCCACAAAACTGTTCTTTTGTGTTGGTATTAGTATTTTCTAAAGGCAATAAAATTTACCCACATAATCACTGGCTTTCTTCTCTTTCAACTGATCCCTGTCCAAGAACACACACACATTCTTTCTGACACTCACCTCCTACACCATTTTGATTAGTTCTTCATTACTGGTGGTCGGTTTGATTCTGGATAAGTGATCTTCATTGCATATCAGACACTATCCCTCCTATTATCCAAGCCCTCAGTATGTTTGTACTTTGGACTCTGATTACCAGCCCGTTACACATTGCCATGTTAAATCTCTTTTTAATGGCTCTAGAAACACTGTAAATAGTGTTAGAACTCTGTGTTAGAGATAACAAATATTCATCAAATTCACTTTCACGTGAATTTTCTACTTTGTCTTCCTGTTTCCTTATTTTGTTTTATCCTCCTGACCTGCTTGTGGTGAAAGCCAGCATCATCCATACTCCAAAGGCCATGCATTTGGCTTCATTGGAGAGAAAAGAAGTGACAAATACGTCTGAAATTTGAACAATTGTGAGTTCTGTCAGCATTTTGTCATTGAATAATAAATTTTAAAAATTTACTAATATCAGTTACTAAGTTCATTGTTTAGCTCACCCCAACTCAAGTCTTGAAGCATTTAAATACAGAGCAGCACTGAGAAACTCAATTCTGAAAGCATTCAAGACACAAACATTTGAGAAACATTCAAGGACACCAGAACTCACACACGGTGGAAACTAGAGCCCAAACACACACACACACACACACACACACACACACACACACGCACACACAGGCTGCTCTTGGCTATAGGTTTAGGTATTAAGAGGCAGCTGCTCTAAGTAGGTGGCCTCATAATTAGCTGGCTCTTCACCTTCTATCTGCTTCACCTGAGAAAACCTGAAGCTTTAAGGATGGCTGAGCAGCAAGTTCCCCTCCTCAGAAACACTTGCGGTGTGCAACA
>JADRCD010223033.1:38604-59587 GCA_019843815.1 Montemys delectorum
GCGGTGTGCAACAGACGTGGTTTTAAATGGTGGAGATAATTGCTTAATTCAAGCTAGAGCAACTGGCCAAGTAAACATGTAGCAGCCAGGAAGCTATTAGCATGATTTTAAGGCAATTATTCCATTAGTGTTTAATAGTCTCCAATTAGTCTGCTCTATCAAAATTTGAATGTCTTCTTTTTCCTCCAAAAAAATTCGTGTTGAATAATGCAGAAAGGTACCAGACTTGCTTTAATCCTAGTTTTATAGATAAGTATTTTGCTAAACCGTATCGGTATTCAGGAATATATACTTGGTGAGTGTGTGTGTGTGTGTGTGTGTGTGTGTGTGTGTGTGTGTGTGTTGGAAGTATTGGGGTAAGACTACAAGGCTTTAATAGGACCTTTACTTTGAATCTTACACTAAATGAGCTTGGAAATATAAGGACAGTCCATTATTATTTGAATACATCATCTTTGTGTCTTTACCAGAAGACCAACAGAAAATCGAAGCCTCTGACCTCAGAGTTTTACTTAGTCCCATGAAAGAGAAAAGGAAAATTACCCTACTTCTACAGATATCTCACTCCTTACCTCAGTGAGAACTTGTTGCTTCTGAGTTATGCTCACATAAATCTCAAAGTCCTTACCTGCATTCCTAGGAAATATTCCATAAAATCTCTCTTAAGGATCAGATCACTAAACTGATTTTAGGTCATTTGCTTGCACTGAGTTCCCAGGGCTTTAACTCTGTTCTGTTCTGAGAGGCATGTTGCTTGTTTTTAGTCTATGAAATGGAAATGAGAATTCTAGCACTGCCTGCTTTACAGAGTTTTGGGAAGGATGTGAACTAGCATACATAAGTTGGCTTTGAAAAAGTGAAGTGTTACAGACATTGTGGTAAGCTTTAAATGTGGCATCGCACCATCCCTCAGGCATTTAACCCCCTTGAATCTCTAGAGATTGCCTTCACAAAAAGCCAGCACCCCAGTTCTTGCCTTTATTACTAACTCAGTTCAGGGAGCTGGTGGACCATATGAAAATAAAAAGAAATCAAATAAAAAGCAAAGGAGACTGAGGATGCCTGCAGAAGGGTGAGTGGAGTTTCACTAGCCACATTGTGTGCTTTCTACTCCTTCAAAAGAGCAATCCCCAGACTCACAGGTATGGGATCCATACAGAGGGGAAGCCAGGTTGTGCTTTGCTAGAGAGATATGTAGGTCCCAGAAAGTCATCTGTTGAGGAAGGGCAAAAACAGAGACAATCTTTTTCTGAGGATGGAGCTCTCAACAACCTGTGCCTGCGCTTGCCACCAAACACCCACTACCATTGAGTTGTTACTGGTTAGTTCCAATGCTTCTTGATTGGACACTGTTTTTTTGTTTGTTTGTTTGTTTGTTTTTCCAGAAACCTGTTTTATTTCTTCCTTGTCTTCTTAAGTCTCACTTCTACTCTCTTCCTCTAAACTCCACCATGTTTTCTCCCCTGGGTTGGGGTGGAGGGGTGGGGGGCAGGGGCAGGCATAGATAGGGCAGATCAGAGGAAGTAGACCAGAAGGTTGAACTTAAAACCCTTAGCCCTACTCTGGGCAGGGGGCTGATTATCCACGAGTAATTTGCCCTCCAACCTAGTCTTGTAAGAGTGGGTGTGCACACCTTCAACCAAATTGCTAAAGAAATATAAACATTTCTCCAGCTGTTGTGCCCACAAACTGCCCAGAAACAAGCTTCCCTCTTAGATACCTGAGTTAGGGACTACTGTGTGCTCCGACCCAGAAACCGGGCCAGTGCTCTGGTCCAAGCCGTGCACACCATACCAAAGCCTCTTGATGCCACATATCTACACCCTGCTATTCTAAGCTTGCTTTCCTCCAGACTACCTGCTAGGTCACCTTTTCGGGGGGGGGGGGGGGGTAGACATCTGTTCATCATTCTCATCTCTACACTGCTGCTCACGCGGGTCTCACCTCACTGCCTGGCTTCTGTCTGGAGCAGCAAATGTGCCAGGGTTTGCTTTCCCGACTCAGGAGCTCTACCTTAAGCAGCTCTTTGACCAGACTTCCCCCCAGTCCAAGCCAATGAGGAAAGGCTCGCTTTCAGTTTCTTGCCCCATTCAGCTCCTTGTCAAGGACAGTGATCCTGCTGCTTCCACCGATCCCTGAACTTTCATCACTCTTCAGAAATCGCTTTGTCTCTTTAAAGGAGACTGGGGACGAATATTAATGATTCCAGTAGATTCTAACATTGAAGCTATCGAATTCTCCCAAGTCCACGCCAGGGATAGACTCAGTGATGTTCTGGAGCCCAACTCTTAAGATAGCCAGCTCCCTTCCATAGCGCACCACGGAGCCACAGACTAAGGAACCTGACCTGCCTACTCCCCAGCCCCTGCCAGAATCTTCAAGGAAAACCATAGAAAGGGGCTCAGGGCGCGATCCTGGAACCACCTTCTCCTCTGCCCCTGCCCTGCGGACACAGACTGCTTCAGAAGCCCAGGAGAAGCAGTCACCTTGACTCCCCCTGCCAGGGTCTTCCAAGATTTGGAAAACCCGGCGACCCACCCCCTGGATGAGCATCCTTCCTGCAGACACAGGGGAAGTTAACATTGGGTGTTAAATGAAGCAGGGTGGGGCAGGGGCAGCAGGCACCTACCTGGGATGGCTAAATTGGTGAGGGGAATGCTGTGGATGCTCTCAGGCAGAGTTGCCATCCAGTCGGCCAATTTCAGCTCGTTTTTCCCCTGAGACGAGGCCATGGTGCCGGTCTGCTTGCCGCGCTCGTCCCCACACTCCTAGGCACAGGCTGGCAGCTGCTGCCGCTAAGCCAATGTTTGCTTCGGCCCCGCTAGAGTTTACACTCCGCTCTGCGCCACACCCACAGGATGGCGCAGACACATGCTCATTTTAATAATTATTCAAAAACACCCCATGCTCCCTCCTTGCCTCACCAGACTCCACGGCCGGGGCTTTTGTTCCTGACGTCCCTGCTCTGCTCTCTGTTCTTTCCCCTCCCTCCAGACTCCCTCCTCCCATCTCACCCCTCCTAGGTGGCTCTGCCTTTCCTTGCCATTCTGCAGCTCCCCATCGCTTCTTATTATTAGTCCTTTATCCTTTTAAAAAACTTCGTTTTCTGAGCTGCTTTGTCCCTAGTCTTTCTCTGTCCCTTGGTATGAGTTTCTGGTCCAGTTTGCATGAAAGGCAGTCTTGCGGTCTAATCTAAAAATCCTGGTAGACTTTGGGATGTTATTACCTCCTGAAGAGCAGACTCAACCTTGGCTCTCAGGACTTTCCATTCTTCCCAAAGAGTGTTCCTTTCCCTAAGCCACAAAAGAGTATGCCTTTTGTCAGCAGAGAGTCCTCGGACTTATTTGTACAAAATGGTGGTCTTTATTTACCACTTTGCCTGATGTTTTAAGGACCTGATTGATACACGTGGTGAGCAGGAAGGACAGTATATTCTACAATGTGGTTCTTAGTCCCTGGTCCCAGGCATTTCACAGGTCAAGCAGCACTGCCACAGGTTGTGACGACCCTCTATTTCTGGGGAGCGAGTGATGCAGTTTCTTTCTTGGTTTCATGGCACTCAGGATAAGATGAAAGTCTGGGGCTGGAAGGAAATCACATCTCCCAACGACATGCTGTAATTACCGCCAGTAGCATTTGGTGGAATGTATTTGGCACCATTTGAAGTGATCTATGTGATTGTTTGGATCTTCATTCCTTGGCAGACTAGAGAGATGTGTCTCTCCAGAGAGAAATCACTCATGTGGCTCCAGAGAACTGTCTGGGTCCACCTGCTCCCCAGTGAGAAAGAGAACGAATCAAGCCTTACAAATGTGACAAGACCAGCATTGGCCTAAACAGGACTGTATGAATCAGAGTGACCATGTGCTGGGCCTTCGCCACTCAGAGACTCAGGATGGGCAAAAGGAGCTTGTTTTCCTGAGAAGGGGTGTGTAAATTCTTTTCCCAGAGGAAATACTACTATTAGGCTGAAGAAAGGATTATTAGAATCAAGGTTGGAGAGACAGCACTAAGAAACATGAGAATAATCATTTCAGTTCAGTAAACCCATTTAACATTTTAAAAGCCCTAGAGCCTTTTTATTTTGTGCAAGGATGGTGTGACCAAAGAACATTCCCAATCTATTCAAAATTACTTTGGGGGAGATAGAGAGGGAGGAGAGAGGATGTCTAATTCTTTTGATCGAATTTTCTTATTCTCCCGATGGAAACAGTTCATAGCATCTTGAAGACACGGTTGGTCTATCTTTAGGAATGAGAATGAGATGTACTGAAACTTCTGCTCAAAGAACTCTTTACGTTCTCACTAGCACAACAGATCCTCATATGCTTTTAGCTAGAATGAGAATTATCTCACGTGGTTGGCCAAGAGATGTATGAGCACCGCTCTTCTGACTAATGCCTGTGTTTTAGAGGCAGCAACTCAGAATCACATTCGAGAGGTAGCCACACGGTGTGTGAGGAAAGTCCTCCAGTGCCTGTTAGTCCTGGTTTTTCCATTACCCAGCCATGACAACTGAGAGATTTGTGGTGACGTTTCCAGGGCTGAGTGTAGATGCTTGCTGAAATAGCAAGATCTGCATACTCACTTTTCTTTGTCTATTTTGAGGCTGTTCTAGACTTTGAAAGTATTCTTTCCAGGGTGGTCAATTAATTATGCAACCTGGGGGGATTGTTCTGTAAGATATACTTTATAAATACTCTTTATTAAAATGCATTGTGAGGATGGGCGCCCTAAAATTTTAGGAAATGGTTTATAAGAGATGACTGTCCTAAAGTAGAATAGCCTTTCCCTTGGGAAAGAGTTCAGTGTCTCTCTTAAGGCCTTCAACTGATTGGAGTTGAATACACATGATAGCAGGTAGTCTGCTCTATTCAAAATGACTATAAATGCTACTTCATCTACAAGCATCTGCATGGCAGCATCTACTGTAGTATTTGAACAAATAGCTAACCATCATAACTCAGCCAAGTTGTGATTCATAAGAAATCAACACACCCACTGTAAAACTAATGTAAATCAGTGTTTGAACAGCTAGTCATCACAACTCAGCCCATTTGTGGCGTATAAAAAAATTCCATCTCACTCAGTGGAAAACTAATACAGAGGTTGGTATCAATTCCCAGATCTCTTTAGGACTCTATTATTCTGTGATTCTGTTGCCATTAAGAGTATCATACACACAATAGCTAGAAATAAAAAGAGGGGGAAAAAAGCATAGATATTTGTCTTGCATTTTTTAAATCCATGCAAGCAAGTTGAGGTAATGGGTCTGAACTCTTAGACCTACACCTGGGGAATGCCATTGAAGTTTCAGTATGGGGGTATCATTTATTATGCCAGTTTCATTCAGTTGCTGTGATAAAACACTTTAACCAACTACAATTTGAGGAAGCAAGGGTTTATTTCATCCTACCCTTCCAAGTTATGTTTCTCTTTGAGGGAAGTCCAGGTAGAGATTCAAGGCAAAAACCTGAAGGTCACATTGCTACTCTGTGCATTGTTACCCCAGAGCAGGGAAGCACACATCAGGAGAGCACAGCGACAAGCACTGAGGAGGATCCTCTTAGCAAGCTTGCTCTTCTGTGTGCTCCTGCATAGGCACCTTTCTTATCTAACCAAGGCTACCTGCCTATGGATGGTCCCACTCACAGTGGGCTATGCTCTCCTGTATCTATTAATAATCAAGAAAATCCATCATAGATGTCCCTCCAAGCCTAACTGATCTGGTTAATTCCTCAGTCAAGGTTTTTCTCTCAGAGGATTCTAGGTTATACGAAGCTGACAGTTAAAACTACCTAAGATACCTACCTTAAAAAAAAAGTCATAATCTAAGCACTACAATAAATATATCATGTTCATTCATTTAAAAAATACAGTCTTTTAAGCATACGTGAAAAGAGTAAAATGAGATTAAGTAGGAAGTCCTCTGAAGGTTGCTCCCCATCAAATTCACACCGTGCAGAGGGCCTAAAGATAGCTACTCTGCTCAAACATCTCTTTATGCCCTCACTTTTGCCCATAAAGATACAGTAGTTGCTTGACTTATCTGTTCAGTCAGTTCATGGTCTCCTTTAATTGCTAAACTAAGTTTTATTTTTAATCTAAATTGACTTTGGATTGAGTTAGGAAAAATAATAGTTATTACAGGTCAGGAAACACTATAATACATTAAGGTCAGGCAATGTCTCAGAAGGGACCATCTGCTTCAAGGAATCCAATCAAACTATTTTTTAAGACAATGTTTGCAAATTCATTTTTATAGAGTCAAGCTTAATAAATACATACACAAAGGGCAATAATCTTTGTAAGATTAATATCAAGAAACATGCATCTCTTATTCTCTACAATATCTATCTAGATATTCCAGCCAAAGAAATTTACTGTATTCAAAGTCCGAAAAGAGTCTAAATTTTAACCAAATAGTTCAAGCCTCTCTTTGTTCCATTTTTTTTTTTAGATTTGTCCCTGGAATCCACCATTTATACTTTTTGTTGGGGGGTGATATTTTCTTTACTTACTTCTCAAATGTTATCCTTTATTCCAATTTCCCCTCTGGAAACCCCCTATCCCATCCTCCCTCCCTTGCTTCTATGGGAGTACTCACCCACCCACCTACTCCCACCTCCCCACCCTGGCATTCCCCTACACATAGAGCCTTCCCAGGACCAAGGGCCTCTCCTCCCACTGATGTCTGACAAGGCCATCTTCTGCTACATATGAGGCTGGAGCCATGGGTCCCTCCATGTGTACTCTTTGTTCCATTATTTTAATACTGCAAATTTTTCTGTCTTAACCCTTTTCTTTCTGTACTAAAGTTCACATGTTATGCAGAAAAACCTACCTAAAGCTCACAGATATAATTTAGAGACTTGGAATGATAAACCGTGAGATCCGGAGACCTAGATTCTTCCTTACGCTTTCACACTTGGTGCTGTGTGTTACTTGGTTTCCTTTTCTGAAGCATAAAGATGATTTGTCCTTGAGGATAGGAAAATGGGAATCTTAAGTTGAAGTTGAAATTAAGAAAGAAATTAAAAGCTTATGGGATCCAATGAGAACTCAGAACACTGAAGTTAGTTCCCTGCTGTACTTCTCACGTTCTTTGTTGTATTCCTGTTGATGGTATACATGCCCTTCAGGCTTTCACTAGACTAAACAACTCCTTTTCACAAATGTCTTGCCATGAGTCTTACTAGCCAAACCTACTCAAACCAACAAATAGGGCTCCCATAGACTCATGAGTTTGAATACTTGACCCATAGACAGTGGCACTATTAGGAGGTGTGACTTTGTTGGAGTAGGTGTGGTCTTGCTGGATGAAGTGTGTCACTGTGGGAACAGGCTTTGAAGTCTTGTATAATCAAACTACACCCACTGTGGCACACAATCTTCTACTGCCTGTGAATCAAAATGTAAAACCCTCAGCTCCTTCTCCAGCCCCATGTCTGCCTGAATATTGCTGCTTCCCACCATGATGATCATTGACTGAACCTTTGAAACTGTAAGCCAGCCCTGATTAAATGTTTTCCTTTATAAGTGTTGTCATGATATGTCTTTACAACAATGAAACCCTAACCAAGACCACAATGACATGCATAAACAGAAGTAATCGCTCTTTCCTCTATACAGCCATCGATGTATGTTTATAGTGGTGAAGTATTTTCATGCTTCTAACTTCCTAGCTGATCTTAAAATGCAATTGGTACAGAAATGGTGTTATTTAGCATCCTACAATGCATGTCACAATGACTAAAATGTACAAGTTCATTCTAATAATCAACTTTACTCCCTTATTTCATAAATATTTATTGACGATGTTGTATGTGCTCTGTCCTAGAGAGAGAAAATGAAGCATGAAGTCATTGAACTCTTTGAAGTTTTTGAATACATGTTCTGTGGAAAAGGTCCCAAATGATCCCTCAATGGATGAATACATAAGTTATGTAGATATGACTCTCACACTACAAGAAAAATTTCCTTCAATATCTCTATTTTCATTCCCTCATAAACAGAAAAAGTCATCAAGTTTAGACCTTATTGTTGAAAATACATGTTCAAAGAAAGATTGATTTAGGAAATCAGTTGAATACTTTGCCTCTGTATTAGTTTTCCTTTGTCTTCTCCACATTGTTAGCTTGATAAGTAACTAGTGGCATTTGAAAATATCATTCTGTATTCTTCTAGTTCTCTAGTGGTTCATTACTATAAAATACATGGTTTCTCAAAGCAGAGATTGTTAGAGATGGGAATAGCCTGAAAAAGAAGGGAAAAATTGCTTCAGGTCGATGCACTGAATCAAGAAAAGGATGAATCAGAAAAAGCTATTCTCTTCATTGATAAAACTTACAATGTTTGTATCAATGATATTTGTACTTGCCATAAGTCCAAAGCAACTCAAATAATCACAAGGAATAAATAGATCAACAAATATGGAAGAAATTATTCAGCTTTGAAAAGTCATTATGTCCTCAAATGTGCTATAAAACAGAGGAAATTTGAAAAAATATACTAAAAGATAAATACTATATGAATCCATAAACTCTAGGCTCCTGATTAGTCCAATATATAGAAACAGAAAAAAAGAATATTGGCTATTGTGGGAGGGGCCAGGGAGGAATGAAGATTTCCTGCTTGGTGGGTAGAACCTCACTTGAGGGTCCTTAAAATACTCTGGAAATGATATCTAGTGTGACAAAGCGCAATGTGGTATATATACTTGGACTCACTCAAATGTACACTTATAATGGCTGGGGTGCCTTTGACTGTTGGACAGCAGTATTATGCTCATTTACTCAACAGTTTATCTTCCAGGCAATAGCTACAAATAACACACTTTAAGTTGATCAAAACTTATTTACTATCTGCTACAGAGAGGCAGCACAATAAACTAGCTACAGAATGAAACTATGTTATGCCTATTTCCATACTAAGTTTATGTTCGGTACATGAACTCTAAGGCCTTGCTGATAGAACTAGCACAGTTCCTGATGCCATGGAGTATTTGCTTCTTCTCAACAATAAGCAGGACACAGAGTAATGTAATTCATCTAGGGTTCATCAATGCTGACAATGTGGAGTGTCATTGTTAATGTTGACCTGTGGTTCCTATCAGTAACATTTCCATTTATACTTTATGGAAAGAAGTTGATGCAAGAATTTTTTTTATTGTAGGTCATGCACAGGTGAGCCAGCGAGACCTTTTGTACATTCTTGACATTCTCAAACTGTCTTACAGCTACAAACAAGTGAAGATAATTCTTGCTGCAGGGCCTTACACTCTATTTCCATTTTCAGCCTCATCTTGCAACCCCTGCCCAAGGTAGGCATCTATGTCTAGAACTTCCTGGCAGATCTACCTGTGCTGTGGGGCACTTCTTCCTTAAGAGATGAGTCTGATGATTAGATTTCATCTTAGTCTTAAAACTATGCATTGGTCCATGAAAAATTGTGTCAGAAAATTGGATGTGATGTGAGAGGAACAGACTCTTCAGGGAACTCTATTCAGTATTGGCACATACCAGATTATGGACTTTGACATTTTGTGTCTTTTCAGTTTTCTTGCTGCTGAAGTGAGCTCTACATCAGCGTATATGTCTCTTTTTCCTGACTGGAGACCTGACATCAGCAGTGCCCTGACACCGCCATCAGTGTGCCTTTCTTACCATGTGGGATTGTACTACCAATTCATGAGCCAAAACAAATCCTTCCTCTTTTAAGTTTCTTCTTGTCAGGTATCTGTTTACAGCAACAAGAAAAGCAACCAATACAAGGGCCATACGGAGTTTTAAACAGAAGATTATTACTAAATCAAGATGAATATCCAATGTTTACAGTAAATCTTTGTTAGTCAAAGCTATAGCTATAGCCAAGTACAGTGGAGCAAACCTATAATATCAACTCTTGGGGTTTGGGTAGAAGGAGGGAGTATCATGAGTTCAAGTCCAACATCAGCCACCAAGGAAAGCTGGGGCCAATCTGGCTGTCTCCAAAAACTAAACAAAAATAAAACTTTATAAAAGGCTGTAATCATAAGTATCTATCAATCACTGTAATCATCATGTATTCTGAATCATCAGAAGTATTCTTTTTTAAATTATTAAAATATCTGTTTACTTATAATTCAATCCCTTTTAATATAAAACATTTATTTCTAATAAACAAAGCTGTGAACCTCATTTTCATATAATACACCAGGTAAACATGAATGTTAAATCATTTTATAACATGGCACATTTACATGGCATACTATTTTTATATTTCCTGTACAAAGTAATATAATTTTATTTAATTATTGAAGTCAGATTGAAAACAACATCTGAGAAAACATTAAGAGTACATTTGCAGATGACTTTATAAATATATCTAAAGACAAATGGCATATTTCTAAGAAATGGATATGTGTTGGAATAATAATTTAATATTTTTACTGAGTGTCAAATAGCTATATTTGGAATCACAGCATCTTTGCAAGCGTATAAAAAAGGACTTTTAGACATATGTGCCTTTAGACACACTGCAGAAATTACTGCAACCTTTATGCCCTATCAAAGAAAAATGTGTTATCAATGTAAGATGACTTAGGAGCTTCTTTTCTGGCCAAAGCAAAGACAGTTGTAGCTCTAAAGGAGATAGATGTCAAATCTATCATAAATCACAAAGCCACTGACAGAAAAGCCTAAAGGGACACTGCAAATGGCTTGCACCTCAGTTCCCTGGCTGGGAGCTTGTAATCTTTCAAACACAGCAGAAGACAATAGGACAAATGAGGAAACTGAACTGGAGGCTTCCTCTCACACAAGTTCTTATGAAATGAGGAAATTATGGAGTTACCTCCCTAAAGTACAAATTTAGTAAGCATGTAGCTTCCAAGTCAGTCAGGAAAATACACACATGGAGGAAAGTGGGAAATAAAACATTTCTCCAAGTGAGTAATGATTTGCAAACACAGAAGTCACAACACTAATCATGATTTTGCAAGAAATTTAACCACATAATACTTAAATTTATAGTTAAGTAAGATAGCCATCTGTTAAGAAACAATATATCCCACTATAAAATTGACTACGAAGAAGGAAATTTTAAATAATTTATAGTGGCTCAGAATGATAACACACACAGTTCAATAGGAGAGTGCTTTCCTGGAACCTCCAAAGCCCTTGATTTGACCGTTAGCTCTGAAACAAATGCATGCATGCATACATATATAAAATGTTTATATCCAAAACTTACACCCCGCCATTGTCACATATTGTACACAATTATAAAACTTAATTCTTTGTACATTATCACAGATGTCACCACTTTTCAAGAGCTACAACTCATAATCAGGTAATCATATTACCTGATTAGTAACTCTGATTATTGCAACTAAAAAAGATACATATGCTTTTGTGCTATTCATACTGCTTGTCCCAGTACTCACGAGCATGAAAACAATCCAAGTCTCACAGGAAAGAAATTAATGGGTCTGAATTGACTGAATTTAATTATTATGGATATAAAGGAGATACTGTGACTTTCACTGAGGCAAATACTACTTTAAATTTAACTGTATTATATAGTTGTTGGAAACATGAACAACGAGATATTCAGGATGCACATTTCCACATACAACATATTTAATGAGATTATTTGATGGGGAAATACATTAAAATTATTACAAAATAAAAAAGTGTAACAGTCAATTTAAAGTTATACAGATAGATTTTATATGAATGTTGTAACTTAACATGATGCAAGGAGTAAATTTAAATATCTATCACTATAGCAGCTAACTTTTCAAAATTAGCTTATAAATAAGGTCCTAAAACCTATCCTACAAGCCATTAACTGGAAAATGAAAGCAATATCACAAAAATATAATAATAAAAACTGCATGCTATTGGCACAAAAACAGACCTATTGATCAGTGGAGTAGTTGAGAACTTATATGTAAACTCATGCTCCTACAGCTACCAGAGTTTTGACCGTAGACCAAAACCACATACCAGAACAAAAGCAGTGCCTTTAACAAATGGTACTAGTCAAAATGGATCATTCTATGTAGACATAACAGCAGATTCTTGTTTCTCACCTCAAATAAAACTCAACCCCAATTGGATTTGGGACTTCAAGATAAAAATCTTATTTTTTGAATTTGACAGATGAGACAGTAATGAATATGCTCAAATTATAGACACAGCAAAATACTTTCTAAATAGGACCCCAGAGCAAAGGCATTGAGACCAACACGTGTCAAAGAGAAGTTACAGACATAAAAATCTTCTTTATAGGAAAGGACACCATCAACAATCATTTCACTGAAGAATCAATATACAGAATGGTGAGAATCATAATAATAATAATAATAATAATTTACCACGTGTGGTAGATTGAATGAGAATGGCCCCCATAGACTCATGGGGACTCATAGACGCATATGTTTAGGAAGGAGTAGGAGTGATTAGCTGTGATGTTGGAGGGATGTCACTTACTCCCAGCTCTCTTTGTATACGCCTCTCTGTCCCTTATGCTTATGGGTCAAGATTAAACTCTGAGAACTATCTTGCCATGCTCTTCTCCCTGATGGTTACAGACTCTGCCTGAAACCATAACCTCTAAATCAAATCTTCCATGAATTACCCTGGCCATGAGGTGTTATCACAGAAATGGAAAAATAACTAAGAAACCAGCTATACATTGGAATAGGGTTAGAATATACAAAGAATAAAAAAAAAATCAAAGAAACAAACAAAAAAAGGCAAACAAAACTAAACATCAAGAAAACAACCCAGTTATTTTAGGGACATTAGAATAAACAGATTGGAAAAGAAGAAACACAAATGGCTGAGAAAATTTTTTAAATGTTCTGCATCCTTAGTCATCAAGAAAATCCAATTAAAACTTCACTGAGAGTTCTTCTTATTCCATTCAGAATAGCTAATATAAAAATATGTCGAAAAATGTTGGGATGGATGTAGAGGAGTGGGAACTTATTCACTGCTGAAAGGAATGAAAACTTGTGCAGCCATTATGGAAATCAGTATGGAAGTTCTACATATGATCTACCTGTACTATATCCTACCATATTCCCAAAGGACTCTACATTATACCACAATTTTTTTTTGCTTATCTATGTTCACTGTGGCTTCATTCACAATATACAGGAGATGAAAACAGCCCAGGTGTCCATCAGCTGATGAATGGATAGCGAAAATGTACAATGGAATATTATTCGGCTTAAAAGAAACTTGTTAAACCTATACATAAATGATGGCACTGGTTATTCTGAGGTAGATAAGTCACTCTGAGGTAGATAACCCATATCCAGAAAGATACACAATATACATATGCATATTTAAACTAGATGGCTCATGGAAATCATGAAGCCAGTAAAGCAGATATGGGGGGAGGATTTCATATATATGCAGGTGGCCATACTTATTAAAATCACTATATATATGTGTGTGTATATATACACACACATATATATATAATATATTACCTACATTCTATCCTTACCTGCTCTAGACATTTTATATATATATATATATATATATATATATATATATATATATATATATGGTATATACATATAGTGATTTGAATAAGTATGGCCACCTAATTTCTACAGTAGTAGGTTTCCATGCAAGGTTTTCAAATTCTCAAAGGTCTTTTATGTTATGGGCTAAAGTAGAAGATCTAGTATAAGGAAGGACAAATAACATAAAAGAGTCATGTGTGTGAATGCCTGGCCAAGAGGGAATGGCAGTATAATGATGTGTAGGCAGTCTTCCTGAAGGAAGTATGTCACTAGAGGTGGGCTTTGAGCTCAAGAATTGGCCAGTGTGTCTCAGTCTCTTTCTGCTGCCTGCCAATCAACATGTAGAACTCTCAGCCCCTTCTCGAGTACTATGTCTGCCTGCATGTTTCCATGAGTCTTCTGCGATGATAATGGACTAAACCAGGTACAATTAAATGTTTTCCACTATAAGAGTTGACAAGTTCATAGTGTCTCTTCCCAGCATTGGAAACCCTAAGGCAACACCTATATCTGCATATGCATATATAAAGGGCGTTTAAATGGAACTACCTCATAAAAGGAAAACAGTGTGTCTTCCAAACAATATAGATTTATCAGATAAAAGGCCCAGGAGCAGGTATGTCACCTCTTCTCAAGTTGTTGGTCAGTAGGATCCTATAGAAATCTCCCTTTGGAAATTATAGACTATTACCATTGTTCCTGATTATCCTTCATAACATGTGGTAAAACTCTATTGTTAAAGACACCACTTGTTTGCGTCATAGGACTTGGAGAAATCAAGCTGGTACTAAACTGGAAGCTTTACCTGAACTGGTTAGATTTCGTAGTGCTGAGATTTGGTGTGCACACTACTAGGTAGAAGGAATTAACAGCCTTATCCAGATACTGTAAGCTGCTGTAATGACCGGGCAGGCAAGATATGTCTGCTGGTACAATAGTGGCACTGATGTACTGGTAGCAGCTAACTTCCTGACTTGATTTAAGATCACTATGAAGGACAGAGCTCATGCCCAGTACCATGATTGCCTAGGACATGGACCCTTGGAGACAACCAAGTACTGTTATTCTGTTAAGTGGACACTGTAATAAACTGACCACTAAATTTTTATCTTCAGTCTCATAGACCTGTGTATTTCTCAATTCTCATCAAAGAAGCTACTTTGGCTTGTCATTGATGATAATTAATACAGAGACCCAAAAACTGTTCAGCGTGCAGAGAGTAAGAGACTGCTGAGTGTTCAGCTCTCAGGGGAACATCTGTATCATACCCTTTCTAGCCAAGTTTCAGGTATCATCATGGAAGAGTCAGAAGTAGTGGACTTTTGCAACAACAACAAAAAATATTTGTCAGACACATCGACACAAAGGACCATCACACAAATAGTTCAGAGCAGCTGTGACCGCACATATGAAAGCTGTACAGAATCAAGCCTGCCAAAATACCAGTCTGTATGGGGGAGAATCTCATGAAGCCCCACCCCTATTTGAGAAGCTATTATATATTGATGACTTATGGCGGTTTACTGTCCCAGAAAGGTTACACATGCTTCGGTGGATGGTTCTACTCTCTCCCTCCCTCTCTCTGTCTCTCTCTGTCTCTGTCTCTTCCTCTCTCTCTCTCACACACACACACACATACACACACACTCCTACACAGGCAGGCAGCACTCTGTGAACTCAGTGGGTGCTGATGATATGATAGTATACTTAGGTGACCCCAAAAATTCCACCAGAGAGCTCCTAACCCTGATAAACAACTTCAGCAAAGTAGCTGGATATAAAATTAACTCAAGCAAATCAGTGGCCTTCCTCTACACAAAGGATAAACAGGCTGAGACAGAAATTAGAGAAACAACACCCTTCAGAATAGTCACAAATAATATAAAATACCTTGGTGTGACTCTGACTAAGCAAGTAAAAGATCTGTTTGACAAAAACTTCAAGTCTCTGAAGAAGGAAATTGAAGAAGATCTCAGAAGATGGAAAGATCTCCCATGCTCATGGATTGGCAGGATTAATATAGTAAAAATGGCCATCTTGCTGAAAGCAATCTACAGATTCACCACAATCCCCATCAAAATTCCAACTCAATTCTTCACAGACTCAGAAAGAGCAATTTGCAAATTCATCTGGAATAACAAAAAAACCAGGAAAGCTAAAACTATTCTCAACAATAAAGGAACCTCTGGTGGAATCACAATCCCGAACCTTATGCTGTATTACAGAGCAACTGTGATAAAAACTGCATGATATTGGTACAGTTACAGGCAGGTAGATCAATGGAATAGAATTGAAGACCCAGAAATGAACCCACACACCTATGGCCACTTGATCTTTGACAAAGGAGCTAAAATCATCTAGTGGAAAAACGACAGCATTTTCAACAAATGGTGCTGGCTCAACTGGTGGTTAGCATGTAGAAGAAGGCAAATTGATCCATTCCTATTTCCTTGTACAAAGCTCAAGTCCAAGTGGATTAAGGACATCCACATAAAACCAGATACACTGAAACTAATAGAAAAGAAAGTGGAGAAGAGCCTGGAGCACATAGGCACACGGGAAAATTTCCTGAACAGAACACCAATAGCTTATGCTCTAAGATCAAAAATTGACAAATGGGACCTCATAAAATTACAAAGCTTCTGTAAGCCAAAGGACACTGTCAATAGGACAAAAAGGCAACCAACAAATTGGGAAAGATCTTTACAAATCATATCTGATAGAGGGCTAATATCCAATATTTACAAAGAACTCAAGAAGTTAGACTCCAGAGAACCAAATAACCCTATTAAAAAGGGGGTACAGAGCTAAACAAAGAATTCTCAACTGGCAAATACTGAGTGGCTGAGAAGCACCTAAAGAAATATTCAACATTCTTAGTCATCAGGGAAATACAAATCAGAACAACCCTGAGATTCCACCTCGTACCAGTCAGAATGGCTAGGATAAAAAACTCAGGTGACAGCAGATGCTGGAGAGGTTGTGGAATACGAGGAACACTACTTCATTGCTGGTGGGATTGCAAACTTGTACAACCACTCTGGAAATCAGTGGCAGTTCCTCTGGAAATTGAACATAGTACTACCAGAAGACCCAGCTATACCACTCCTGGACATATACCCAGAAGATGCCCCAACATGTAATAAGAACACATGCTCCACTATGTTCATTCAGCCTTATTTAAAATAAACAGAATCTGGAAACAACCCAGATGTCTCTCAACAGAGGAATGGATACAGAAACTGTGGTACATCTACACAATGGAGTATTACTCAGTTATTAAAAACAATGAATTTATGAAATTCTTGGGGAAATGGATGGATCTGGAGAATATCTCTTGAGTGAGTTAACCCAATCACAAAAGAACACACATGGTATGTGCTCTCTGATAAGTGGATATTAGCCTAGAAGATCAGAATACACAAAGTACAAACCACAAACTACAAGAAACTCATGAAAAAGGAAGACCAAAGTGTGGATACTTCATTCCTTCTTAAAAGAGGGAACAAAATACCCATGGAAGGAGTTATAGAGACTAACTATGGAGCAGAGACTAAAGGAAGGGCAATTCAGAGACTGCTCCACGTGGGACTCCTTCCCATATTCAGTCATCAAATCTAGACACTGTTGTGGATGCCAGCAAGTGCTGGATGACAGGAGCCTAATATAGCTGTCTCCTGAGAGGCTCTGACAGTACCCGACTAATACAGAAGTAGAGGCTCACAGTCATCCATTGGACTGAGTTCAGGGTCCCCAATGAAGGAGCTAGAGAAAGGACCCAAAGAGCTGAAGGGTTTTCAGACCCTTAGGATGAACAACAATATGAACTAACTAGTACCCCCAGAGTTCCAAGGGACTAAAACTCCAACCAAAGAGTACATATGATGGGAATCATGGCTCCAGCAGCATATGTATAGCAGAAGATGGCCAAGTCAGTCATCAATGGGAGGAGAGGTCCTTGGCCCTGTGAAAGTTCTATGCCCCAGTTTAGGGGAATGCCAGAGCCAGTAAATAGGAGAGGGTGGAGTTGTGAGCAGGAGGAGAGGGAGGGAACAGGGGTTTGTTTTAGTTTTTGGGTTTATTTTATTTTATTTTATTTTATTTTGGAGGGGAGCCTGGGAAAGGAGATATTGTTAATAAAACATCTAATAAAAAAATAAGTGAAAGAGAATACATGGAGTTGTGAGATAAATAAAAGTGGTATTTGGGTACATGGGGTGGATTTGGTAAAAGTGCATTATATTCATTTTTGAGATTCTCAATTTTTAACGTTAATGTGATTTTTTGAGATTACATCATTTGTTAAAACCAAAAATGTTAGAAATATGACAAAATATGAAATGTGTCAACTATGAAATAAATCATGAGTTTCCCTTTAACCATCAGAACAACAACAAAATTTAGAAATTTGGAAATTGTTCCACTAACTCAATATTACTGAAAACTGATTTGTTTGGAATGAGACTCTTATTTGGTGCGACTGATTAGCCTGTTCCTCTTTATTTCACATTCTGTCATTTGGAAATGACCCAAAGCTACACACTGACGACACACTCAAGTAGAACAGCCTGATTCATCCAGTTATACAAACGTCTCTGCCCGTGTTAATAAGTCCTGGATCTCTCTTCTTCCATTCAGATATCTTGAGCATTTGTATCATTTCAAATCAAATCCAAGTTGTAAATTTTTGTGTCTCCTGGGACAAATGACAGGCTTTAAGAAGGTAGAAAGTAGTGCGTTAAAAATAATTTTTGGTTAGAATCTGGGAGGGGAAGTCAGAAGAGATGGGTTCCAGATTCAGATTTCTCAGCATCTCTTGGGCCTCTCAGGAGCTGTGAAGGTAATGCCAGACACAGGAGTTGCCCTGAAAATGTCTGTGTTTTTAGAACATTCCCACGTGAAGCTCCTCCAATCAGGTCTTCAGGTGCCTGCTTCAAGAATAAGAGAAACAGTTTGTGAAGAGAATCTGGAATAGTTGTTCCTTCAAGGTGACAGACTACCCTGAGGGTAAAACAGCCACCTGGATGGTGAACGGAGGCATCCATGCTTCCTAGTTCAGAGAAAAAGCATCGCAGGTGAGGAGGTAAGGACTCTGGCTGCCCTCTACAGACTGTCTGCAGGGACTGGGAAAATGCATCCAGCAGGCCACTTTTAGAGCAAACTGAAATCAGTGGTGGTGTGGATCTGGCAAAACAAAAAAAACAAAAACAAAAAACCGTTGTTTAAAAAAAAAACCCTTCAGTTTCAGCAACAGTGACCTTTTGGAGATGGAAATGAAATACACACAAAGAGTTAGGTGTGATTGCACAACCTAGAATCTCAGGTCTCTCGAGAAGCTGGGGTACCAGAGGAATCAAGTTTGAAGGCCAGAATGGATTACAAAGTGGTACCTTGTCTCAAAACAAACAAAATTTAAATGAATATGTTTTTAAAAGGATGAGTTATGTAGGTACATATCCATGTTTCGCTCTGCTCTCAGAGCTTGGCTTGAACCTGCATACTGACGAATCATGCTAGCTTTGTCTTACACCATGAGACCCAGCCCTGCTTCCTGTAAATTCTGGGTGTGCCGAGCCTACAGGACAGCTGCTGCTCTCCAAATCACACACTGCTGTTCACTGCAGAGGTGAGACTGCAGTTGTGGTCTGGGAGCACTTTGAGTTTCAGAATGAAATTCAAAACAGTGAAATCTAAAGCCTGTGTGAACTAATGTGCTCTCTCTCTCTCTCTCTCTCTCTCTCTCTCTCTCTCTCTCTCTCTCTGCTTAGGAAGTACATTTAAGGAGAGGAATTTTCCTAAAAAGTCAACCTAAGAGATTTGTGTGGGAAAATTAACAAAGAAGTGGTAAGTTATTTAGTGTCAGGATACTTCATGACATTAATCGATTTCTGATTATAAATCCTTCCAATTCTATATATACCACATTTTACAAGAGAGTACACTAAACATTTCATGTTATCATAAAAAAATCTTCCCAAAATACTGAAAAAAATATATTTAATCAGAGTTTAATGGTGGTGGGATCTAAACCAGAACACAGGCCCATGATTACAACTGAAAGTCTTTCAATGTGTCTTCCTTAAAACTCAAAGGACTAGTAATATTATCTTCATGTTAAAAAATTGAACTAATTAAGTTTGCTTAGAGATATGTAGTTTTAAAATTAGGTTCTTATGAATTTCACTAATTTTATAAAGTTCTTTGCAATAATTTCTTTTTTCCTATGTTTATGTTTTTTCTCTCTCCTCTTCTTTCTTCTGTATCAATTGTCATTCTGTGTAATGGTGAGATATAGAGAAAATAATGGCCCTGGGAGAATGCTTAGTAGAAAATTAAAATATCGCTCCTTGAAAAATTAAATACTTGGAAAAATAAAATTAACTTTCACTGATATAATAATTAAAGTAGAAGTTATCATCCACATTTCACTCAGAGGCATAAAGCATCAAACCATAAATATTGTGTAACATTTACGGGATTCATAATACATACTGTGTATAGGCACTGGTATATGTAACATATTCTGTAACTGATTGGTTTTTTTTTATTAGATATTTTCTTTATTTACATGTAAATTTCTCCTTTCCCAGGTTCCCCTCCAAAAAACAAACAAACAAAAACAAGAACAAACCCCTTTTGCCTCCCCTGTCCCCATGCCTGCCACCCCACCCTCTCTCACTTATTGGCCCTGGCACACCCCTACACTGGGGCACAAAACCTTCACAAGGCCAAGGTTCTTTCTTCCTATTGATGATCGAATTTGCAATCCTCTACTATACACACTCTGCCAGAACATTCAGTCCCACCATGTATAGTCCTTGATTGGTGGTTGGGTCCCTGGGAGCTCTGAGGGTACTAGTTAGTAATTGTTGTTTGTCCTAAGGGGTTGCAAACCCTTTAGCTCCACAGAACCTTTCCCTAACTCCTTCATTGGGGACCATGTACTCAGTTCAATGAATGGCTGTGAGCCTCTACATCTGTATTAGTCAGGTATTGTCAGAGCCTCTCAGGAGATAGCTATATGCTTGTCCTTCCTTCAGTCTCTGCTCCATAGTTAATCTCTGCCACTCCTTCTGTGGGTATTTGGTTCCCCTTTTTAAGGAGGAATGAAATGTCCACCTTTTGGTCTTCCTTCTTCTTAAGTTTCTTGTGGTTTGTGGGTTGTTCTTCCTGTATTCCAAACTTCTGGACTAATAACCACTTATCAGAGAATCCATACCATGTGTGTTCTTTGGTGATTGGGTTACCACACTCAGGATGATACTCTCCAGATCCATCCGTTTCCCTAAGAATTTCATAAATTCATTGTTTTTAATAGCTGAGTAGTACTCCATTGTGTAGATGTACCACACTTTCTGTATCCATTCCTCTGTTGAGGGACATCTGGGTTGTTTCCAGTTTCTGGCTATTATAAATAAGGCTGCTATGAACATGGTGGAGCATGTGTCATTATTACAT
>JADRCD010223034.1:0-27521 GCA_019843815.1 Montemys delectorum
TTCTTTTTTTTTTTTTTTTGTTGTTGTTTTTTGAGACAGGGTTTCTCTGTATAGCCCTGGCTGTCCTGGAACTCACTCTGTAGACCAGGCTGGCCTCAAACTCAGAAATCTGCCTGCCTCTGCCTCCCATGTGCTGGGATTAAAAGCATGCGCCACCGCCGCCTGGCCTTTTTTTTTTTTTTTAATTATTTTTTTATTTATTTTTATTTTATTTATTTATTTAAGATTTATTTATTATTATATGCAAGTACACTGCTGCTGTCTTCAGACACACCAGAGGAGTGCGTCAGATCTCATTACGGGTGGTTGTGAGCCACCATGTAGTTGCTGGGATTTGAACTCCGGAACTTTGGAAGAACGAGCAGTCAGTGCTCTTACCCGCTGAGCCATCTCGCCAGCCCTTTATTTATTATATGTAAGTACACTGAAGCTGTCTTCAGACACACCAGAAGAAGGCATCGGATCTCATTACAGATGGTTGTGAGCCACCATGTGGTTGCTCGAATTTGAACTCAGGACCTCTGGAAGAGCAGTCCATGCTCTTAACTGCTGAGCCATCTCCCCAGCCCCTATTTCTGTGTGTGTGTATGTGTGTGTGTGTGTGTGTGTGTGTGTGTGTGTTCGTGTGCACATACACATATCACAGCACACATGTAGAGAGTAAAGGGCCACCCTAGGGAGAGGGGTCCCTCCATGTGGGTCCCATGTATCAGAGAGAAACTCAGGTCATAGGCTTGCAGCAGGGGGTCTATCTTTCTCAGCCAGACAACTCTCACGTTCGTTCGTAGTCACCCTTTTGGTTTTAAATAAACTCTACAGCAGGTGATAAGGAGCCTCCCCTTCACTGCGGGCTTCCTGTGGCACTGGGAGAGTTAGTTGCCTACAGGCCAGAATGCCTTCCCTGACAACCCAGAGACCTCTGCTCTGGACAACAACCTTCCTAAGGCAGAGAGGGCCGCCACTATTTCCAGGGGCGGGGAGACCGGGTGGCCGCTGGGTACTGGGCCAGGAGGGAGTGCAGTGCCTGTTTGGTCACACTTAGTGTCATTCCCCACTGGGTCCAGGGAGGGTCTAGAACAGAGGCACGGGGACCAAGTCTCAAGGTTACAGAATGGACCTGCCTTAGCTGAAAAGGGAACCCAGAAGAGGGAAGATACTTAGGGCGGGGCTAGATGGGGACAATTTCAGTGAGGAGGCCAGGCTGGGAGGAAGAACTGGAGTTAACTCTGTGGTTGAAGCCCCACGGAGAGGCTGGCAGGGCTGGGTGGTGGGGAGTATAGGGTCCTCTGGAGCTCAACAGGGAGACCCGCTTCCTCGAAGTGATGCTCACCTACCTGGGCCCGTGGTACAGCCCCCACCCCATCCCCCACCCCCGCAGCATTCCTCCCACCTCATCCTTGCCTGGTCCCCTAGGCTTCCTGATCTGCAGGTTCTTGCAGACGTGGACTGCCCTACAGCAAGCAGACCTTGTGTCCAGACTCTGAGAAGTATACAGAAGAGATAGGGGTCTATGGCTTACAGGCACTCGCAGCGGGTGCCAGCAGCCCAGGCTTTGGTCCCACCCTGCCCTGCTGGTGTTCCAGGCTACCCTCAATGCAGCCTGCAGTGGCTTCTGCCCCTCTCCTCCCTGGCAGCCCCGCCACGCAGTCTGTCTCAGGAGGCTATCCCCTTTCACAAGTCCTACCAACTAAGATCGACTTCCAGGATGGTTTTCCCTCCCTGCCCACAGCCCAAGTTTTAGCCCTTTGCTTCCTGTGGGCCAGTGGTTCCAGCTCACGGCTGGTCAACAGCTGGACCCGAGGAAGTCACTGTGCCTCTCTGTGCCCAATGTTCTTCAAGCATTGGGAATATTGGGTTCATAAATAAAAGCAATGAACTCACCTCAGCAGCACCTGCACACAGTAGGTGCTGAACTACTAAATGAAGGGACAAAGACCACTTCTTGACTAGCATTTTAAAGCCCTGGAGGTATCCGGGGATTCCCAGGCATCCTAGGCTGTTCTAGCTAGCCATCTGCTTACTGGCCCTGGGGACATCACACTGTCCCTTTCAGCTCTGGTCTGAGGCTGGAGCTGCCTGTGGGTGTTTTACTCAAACTAGCTTTCCTAGAAGCCAAGGTAATATAGGAAATCGGATGAGTTAGACAGTTCTCTCTTGTCAGAAAGGAAAAACCCTGTCTGTCCACATGAAGTTCACACTTGGTCCAAGGCTTAGGTCCGGGAAGAATGTCGTCCGTGGATTCCGTATGACCTCTCACCTGCTGATCTGTCTGAGGGCTACGGACAGAACAACCATGTATCATGTTGGTCCAGGTAGAGGCTTGGCATAAGTGAGAACTTGGAATGCAATTTCCCAGGCATGGCACCAACAGGTGGCAGGTGATCTTTCCTCTGGCTTGAACTTGTATCCAGATAAAGCAGAGAGTGCACAGCCTGCCTGTGGAGAGAGCTGAAGCGCTTTACAGTCATATCAGTTGGAATTTGGCTCCAATTGCCAACTGACTGACCTTAAGCAAGTTCCTTAGGTCACTGTAGATACAAATTACTGTCTGAACCCCATGTCCCCATTGGTTAAGTGGGAATAAGAACATCTCTAGACCAATGGTTCTCAACCTGTGGGTCTCAGCGCCTTTGTGGGTCAAACATTGTCTTCATGGGGCTTGCCTAAGAGCAGATATTTACATTATGATTCATAACAGTAGCAAAATTACACTTATGAAGTCACAACAAAGTAACTTTATGGTTTGGGGTCACCACAGTGTGGGAACTGTTATTAAAGGGTCAAAGCATTAGGAAGGTTGAGAACCACTGCGCTAGACCATAGTTTCTGAAAGTCAGTCATTATTCAATAAAAATTCAGAATTTTTCTTTTTCCTTTTTTTTTTTTTTCCATTGAAATGTCCTCACTGTGTACCCAGGCTGCCCTGCAGTCCTGGCTCCTGTCTTTGATCATCTTCCTGCCTCAGCCTCTTGAATAGTTAGGACTACTTTATGCTGGAACTGGAGACTCAGTGATAGAAAAGCCCCAAAAAGACCTGAACTCGTGGAGTTGATAGTTTTGTTTGGTTTTCTGTGTGGGTGGACAGTGTGTGTGTGTGCGCGTGTAGTAGTATGTGTGTATAGTGTATATATATGTATAGTGTGTATAATATGTATATGTATGCTGGGCAGTGGTGGCACACACCTTTGATCCCAGCACTTGGGAGGCAGAGGCAGGCAGATTTCTGAGTTCAAGGCCAGCATGTGTTTGGTGCATGTGTGTGTAGGTATAGTATGTATGGTATGTATGTGTAGTGTGTATGTGTAGTATATGTGTATAAGTATGTATATGAGTGCAGTATGTGTATGTCGTGTGTGTATGTGTGTATAGTGTATATATATATATGTATAAGTGTATATACTATGTATATGTGTAACGTTTATGTAGTATGCATGTATATTGTAGTATGTGTATGTATGTAAAGTATGTGTTTGTAACATCTGTGTCTGTGTATAGCATGTGTTTGTAGTATGTGTATGTATAGTCTATGTGTGTGTGTGTGTAGTATGTGTGTGTATGCATGTGTGTGTGCACATGTGTGCACGTGTGTGTGTGTGTGTGTGTGTGTGCATGTGTAGGCCAGACACTCATGTATGTCTTCTCAATTGCTCTCCACTTTTTCTTTTAAGGTTTGTTTTTGACACAAGGGCTCACTCATTATGTAGCTCTGCTGGTCCAGAACTCATTACATAGACCAGGCTGGCCTTGAATTGAAGATCATCCCACCCGGCTTCCCAGATGCTGGGATTAAAGGTATATGCTAGGCTGGAGCGATGGATCAGCAGTTAAAGGCACTGACTGCTCTTCCAGAGGTCCTGAGTTCAATTCCCAGCAACCACATGATGGCTCACTACCATCTGTAATGGGATCTGATAACTCTTCTGGTGTGTCTGAAGAAAGTAATGGTGTACTCATATACATAAAATAAATAAATAAATAAATAAATAAATAAATTTAAAAGGTATATGCTATCACATGTGGCTTATTCTATAAATAAATCTTTAAAAAAAAGATTTATCTTATCTTACACTTATGGGTGTTTTGCGTGCATATGTATCAGCATCATGTGTATGCAGTGCTGCATGGAGGCCAGAAGGGGGCGTCAGATCCTCTTGGAACTGTAGTTAGAGACCATGCAAGTGCAGGGTATCAAGCCTTTTTTTTTTGTGGGGGTGGAGTTGAGAAAGGGTTTCTCTGTGTAGCCCTGGCTGTCCTGGAACTCACTCTGTAGACCAGGCTGGCCTCGAACTCAGAAATCCACCTGCCTCTGCCTCCCAAGTGCTGGGATTAAAGGCATGTGCCACCACTGCCTGGCCCCAGAAGACATCCTTAAGAAGAGGGCACATGCTTTTCTTTACCCCTGTTGCCAGGCACACAGAAGTGACACGTGAAGCCCAAGCAGCCATACAGACCAGCTACTTGCTAATGATGCCGAGTGACAGGAAATCTGACAGAGCACCATTGAATTCTGGGATGTACTACCTCCAGACTTTTGTATTAGAGAGAAATAAACTTCTATCTTGTTTAAGCCACAAAGATTTTCAGGGTTTGCTCATTTTCAACTCATTTTGATTTTCCTTGACATAACGACAGATGGCACGGGGTTGTGTCCAATTGAGTGGTCAAAAATGGAGGGAGGGTACCATTGACCTGAGGCTTGAATGCCAAGTCGGAGCCGGTATTTGACACAGGAGTGGTATCATGATTGGTATCTCTAAGAGGCCACTCGGTTTCTGTTTTGGGGTTTTTTTGTTTTTGTTTTTGTTTTTTTGTTTTTTCGAGACAGGGTTTCTCTGTGTAGCCCTGGCTGTCCTGGAACTTACTCTGGAGACCAGGCTGGTAAGAGGCCACTCTGACTGGCCTCTGGCAGCCAAACTGTAGGAGCCGGGGAAGTGTGAAGCCACCTGGGAGACCCCTGGACTGATTGGAAATGTGAGCACTAGGGGAGACAGTAGCATTAGAGAGGCAAGGAGGAATGGGCTGAGGAGGGGTGTGGAGGCAAGGACAGGAAACAGAGAAACAGCTGTAGGGATGGGGGGAGGGGGAGGGAGCTGGAGGAGGCCCAGGCTGTCTTCTTGCTTGTTTAAGAAGTGATTACAAGTAAATGAGACTTCCACTATGACATTCAGATGAACTTTTGTTTTGTTTCGTTTTGTTTTCTGAGACAGGGTTTCTCTGAGTAGCTCTGGCTATCCTGGAACTCAAATTCAGAAATCCGCCTGCCTTTGCCTCTCAAGTGCTGGGATTGATTAAAGGCGTGTGCCACCATTGCCCGGCTGCCAGATGACCTTTCTTAAACACTGTTGTCTCAAATATGCTTTGTCAGTTTGACAGGGGACCCAGTTCTGCCCAGATCCCATTCAAATCCACAAAGACATGGACTGTGAAGCCAGGTATACATCTGGAGACCCAGTGTCTGGGAGGCCGAGGAGAGAGGATCAAGAGCATGAAGCTTATGGAGTAAGACCCTGTCTCAGAAAACACTAATAAACCAGCAGAGTCCAGGCCAAAGCAGAGGCCTGAAAGCAATGGTCTCTGTCCTTGAGGCTCACGGTCATCTGGCACAACACAGAGCGGTGAGGGCACCCAGAACATCTGGGCTGAGCTCCTCCCGCCCTCCATCCCAGGGCAGAGCCAGGAGCACAAGTGTTGATCCTTGAAGGTCACAGCTTTGGTTCAATAGGTTTGAGACTGGGGATGAAGGGTAGCTCGGGACAGGCAGAGGAACGTGAAAAGTCCAGAAATCAAAAGAACAGAGAATAGTCCTAGAAGGGTGTGTACCCAATCATGAGAGCCCAGAACTGGGTCTGGGGCTCCTCAAGCAGATCCTGTGTTCTCTGAGCCGGCCTGAGCCAGCCAAACCCTCTCCTGTCCCCTTGGGAAAGCAGTAGCTCCCCACTCCACAGCTCACTGGACCCTGAAGAGCAACCCCACTTGTGTATGTTCTGAAAAGAGGCCAGAATTACCTAGCCACACAGACTTGGCCCTGCTGGCCCAGCTAGACTCCTCTTTTTTCTTCTCAGGGTCAAGGCCCAGGGAAGGGTACTAGCAAGGCAGATGAGGGACCCAGAGCTCTGAAGGAATAGAAAGAATGGCCTTTCTGGCCCCTTTGCCACTTCCCACTCACCTTGCTCCCCCAGGAGAAGAGGAGCCTTGTGTGTGTGTGTGTGTGTGTGTGTGTGTGTGTGTGTTATTCTACCCCCTCCCTGTCCCTGCCTCTCCCCAAGTGTCATCTTGTATGAGTTCTCCCTCCCCATCCCATGTCCCCTCCTGTCTCATCCATCCTGCTCTGTGTCCAGCTCCCTGTCCTGATTCACCTCCCTCACCCCCTCCGCCCCAACCCCCATACACACACCTGGATCCATAGCTCTTTTTTCCCCTAAGGAACTTCTTCAGGGCCAGGCTCAGATTACTCCCTGGGGACAGCTAGTACCTCGCCAGTGACTTATTTCTCTATTCCCCCCACTCTTTACCATATCTCTTGTCACCACACTCTGTGGTTATTGTGGAATGCTATCATCTACCCAGCTAGACACAAGCTCCTAGGGATGGATGATCTGAGGACCCCAGCTCAGGCAACAACCTACCCAGGAGATGTTCAACCCTGCATCTAAATGGGACTATGATTCCCACCCATCTGTCACTCCACTTGGTTCCAATGGTTCAGAGAGGAAAGAGATGACCACTCTGTGACCGTGGGTCACACCTTGAAGTGGTAGAAATCCTGCCCCAGTGGTTCAATGAAGGTGGGTTTGGGGCCATTCCCTTGAATTAAAGGTCATGGGGATCTGGGTTCCCAGTCTGTGGGGTAATGACTTCCAGAGGAAGTCCGTGGTTCTCCCAGGCCACCCTGTACATATCTTGCTCCCACCCAACTACAGCCCTGGCTCCAGCTTGCTTTATTAGAACATTTTCTTGCTTCAGCCGACATTTCAAAACCAGCTCTTCTTTCCTTTTATCTTGCCTCCATCCCCATGGGGCAGTTGAGACAGTCCCTTGGGGCAGTATGGCTTGACTGGGGACTCAGAGCAGCCTGGCATGAAGGAGTGGACATGACATTGTTAAGGGACTCCATCTTTAGTGGTTACAGCCCCATGCCAATACCCCATTCCTCCTCCTCACCCCACTACATGATTCAGGTCACCTAACTGCCACTAAGTCCCTATCCTGTCTGGCCATGCAGACCGGGAGCTCTGAGCTGGGAGGGTTCCTGTGAGAGGGCAACAGTGGGCTGAGGAATGTGGCACAGTCCCCAAAGCCCTGGGTCCCATCCTTAGCACTGTATAACGTGGGCATGGTACCACACACCCCTTAGTTCAGAACTCAGGGTCAGAGAAGTTCAGGGTTATCCTCAGCTTCATAGCAAATTTGAGACAGTTTGAACTACATGAGATCTGAAGTCCTGGCTATCCTGGAACTCACTCTGTAGACCAGGCTAGCATTTTTGTGACAGGGTCTCTCTACAAATCAGTGGCTCTCCTGGAACTCAGTATGTAGACCAGCCTGCCTTGAACTCATAGACGTCCACCTGCCCCTGACTACTCTCAGGTACTGGGATTAAAGGCATGTACCACCACACCTAGGGGGAAATTTAAAAAATAAAAAGAAGAAAGGAGAGAGAGAGAGAGAGAGAGAGAGAGAGAGAGAGAGAGCGAGAGCAACCAACTAAAACCTGAACAATGGTGCTCATCCCCAGGTGTTTCTTTTAGGGGAAGCATATCAACTCTCTGTCACTTTAAGTACTTCCTCTGCATGGGCACAGAGGGGGCTTGGGAAAATGGAGCCTGACACCAGCTGAACACCCAGCATAGGTTCTGCAACCAAGGTTTCTACCCTAGAGGATTCTGCCCTCATCCATTGTAACGGAGGATGACCTTGAACTTTTGATCTTCCTGTCTCCACTTTTTGAGCTCTGGGATAAGCCCCCCCCCCCCCCAGTGTTGGAATTACAAGTGAGCAGCACCACACCTAGTTGCTGGGGATTGAAACAGGGCTTCGTGCTTGCTGGACAAGGACTCTGGCAACCAAAGGACATCCTCAGCCCTGGGAATTTTCTCTTGAAAGAAGAGAAAAGCTCCAAGAGACTAGGAGGCTGCCCTGGCCCCATAGTCAGTACCAGAGCCACGCAGAGGGTTCTCAGCCCTCCAGGACTTCAGTACCCAACTTAGTCTGCTGTAAACCATTTCATTCCCACCCAGTGGAACTCATCTGTCAGTCAGAGATAGGTGCCCTAACCAGGGCACCCCCCCCCCCAAGAGGAGAGAACAGCCCTGTTGGCGGTGTCAGGGGAGGGGCATGCGGGGGCCAAGAATGCAGGCACTCTCTGCCTAGGGGCCTGGGCTGGGCTGTCACAGAGGAGCCAGTGTGCCCAGACATTGGTGCTTTGTGAGCCAAGGCTCGTGTGGGGACAGTTGTTTTCTTGACCTGACATTGTTTCAGGTTGACTGTCAGTGTTCTAGACTCTAGAGGCCAGCTCTCAGGAACCAGTGGGGTCTTTGGGAGAAGGTAGCTAAAAATCCTCTAGTCAGAGGCAAGAAGAAGAGAGGACTCAATGGGGTCCCACAAGCACCAGGCAGGAAGCTGCCGAGGAAAAGCCAGTCTTGAGGGGAGGACAAAGGTAGGAGAGAGAAGATGTCTTGAGACTTGGGGCCAGAGAAGATCTGGCCAGAGTGAAGAGTTGACAGAGGCCAGGCAGACATGTCCAGGAGTCAGGACCCTCCTGCCAGAGACCTGGGAGTTCTGAGAACTGAGCAGTCAAGCTTCAGTCCACAAAGGCAGATCCGGAGGAATCCCTAAGAGCCAGAAGGGCCCAAAGGCCATAGGGACCTGCCAGGCTGGGTGGGGTGGGCCTGATGCACAGCTGTCCAGATGTGGGTGAGAGATAACTCTGTTTATGGGGCACCCGGTTGGAGCGGGGCAAGGGGGTGGGGTGGGAAGGGGCTCCTGGCTGTGGGACGGGCAGATTAGGAGGCAAGGGCATGAGTCAGGGGTTTGGGAGCCTCCCCCAGGGCACCTGCCTGTGCTGTTAGATCAGTTAGGAGCTCAGCCAGTCACAGAGGGCACCAGCAGCAGCAGCCAGGACTTCTCGAAGGACCCTCAAGGCTCCTGAGCAGGTGGGCGGGGGTGGGGGGGTGGGGGTGGCTGGGTGGGTCCTTTGGCATCTGTCCTGAGGGTTTGTGAAGGTGGTCAGCTTAAATCTTGTGTCCAAGGGGTGTGATCTCTGACCTCCAGGTGGGTGGGATGGTAATGTGTCCATGTGCATGTACCTGTGGTGGTGGTGGTGGTGGTGGTGGGGAGAGGAGGAGGCAGTTTTCATACAGAGGTGTGTGTAGCTGGAGTACAGTTGGAAGCAAAGTTGAGACCTTCCAGCAGGTATAGGTCCCCTGCTTTCTATCTACCAGCCCCATGAGCCTCATGGACTCGGGCTTCATTTCCTCCAGATGTGGGGCATCCCCAGGCTATGCCATCTCTCACCTGTGAGACCATATGTCAGCCAGCATTGGTTCCTATATGGGACATTTCTAGGGGTCTATTTGGGGGCTTGGCACTGTCCCCAGCCCATAGATCACTGGGAGGGAAAAAGAGAAGTGCATCTCTACTGAGGGTTGATAATCTCAGGCTAATTCTATAGGAACTGGAGGAAAATTGGGGAGGGATGAAGATCACAAGCCTGACTGACCTGGTCATCAGTGGCAGGCAGGTGTGATGACAGACTATGTGCTAGGCACCAGCCATGTGTTCTCGGCATGAACTTCATCAGCACAGTGGGTCTGTCATGTAGGAATCATTCTTACCAGCTCTATTTTACAGATAAAAAAACACCCTGAGGTTTGGGTATTCAGTCACCCTCCTTAGCCCTCAAAGCCAGGAAAGCCGGGGGCAAGATTAAATAAACTCAGGGAGTCTGACTGTGGAGACCATGTCTGAACTTCTAACTCCCAATCAGGGAAGAGCTGATTTCTTCTCGGGAGGCAGTTCATTGCAGTGGGTAGAGAGGTTTGTGGAATTGTAAGGCAGAGGTTTAATCCTGCCTCTGATCCATCCAGTGCCCCTGACATAGGCAAACTCTTTTGAATCTTGGTCTTCTCAAATGGCACCGCTGACATTTACTGGTTTCTGTGGTCTGGGGCCTGGGAGAGAGAGTGCACCACAACTGCTTATGAAGTGTGGGATTGATGGTAAAAAGGTAGTACTGCAGGGCTGTGGTGGCGCACACCTTTAATCCCAGCACTTGGGAGGCAGGGCAGGGGAATCTCTGAGTTCGAGGCCAGCCTCGTCTACAGAGTGAGTTCCAGGACAGCCAGGGCTACACAACCTGGCTCAAAACCAAAAAAAAAAAAAAAAAAAAAAAAAAGTAGTACCGTGCTACCAGGGAGCTGTCATCTGTCCCCTTCCCCCTGTGTCTTCCCAGCTGGACTCCACCTCCTGGGCTCCAGATGGCCCACCCGCCCCTTATCTGTCCTGGCTGGCAGCTGGCCCTCCAGGTGTTTGGGGTGCTTCCAAACTCAGAGCACTGAAAGCTCAGGGGCCCAGGCTCTTATCAGGTCCAGGCAGAGTGGGGCAGAGCTAAGAGTGGAGGACCAGCAGGCAACAACTCGGGCTTGGTGCACCCTCCAAGGCTCAGCTGGGCTCCAGTTCCCTTCTGATCTTTTTACTCTTTCTGACTGAGTTCCCAGAGGTTGGCATCTGAACAGACGGGTGACAGAGTTAAACACCTGAGAGCTTCCCAAGGCCATTAGTCCAGGCAGGGTCAGGGACGAAGCCTAGGACTCTGGATCCCTGGCTGTGCCATGCAGTCCCTCAGGAGAGTCAAGGCTCCAGTCCCAGCCCCACAGTGAGATTTTGGTACCTCAGGGCCTGAGGCCCAACCAGAAAGTAGTGTGGACAGGCCCAGAGAAGAAAAGGAGAAAAATAAAGATAGAATAGAGGAACTGGGTGTGAACCTTGGGGAAAGGAAGACGAAGGAGACAGAGAGAGCAGAAAGGGGAAAGGTGAATAATACCAGGGCTGCCAAGGGCAAAGCCCAAGAGGGTTGTCCCATTCTCAGACTCAGGAACACTGCCATGGCGGTCACTTGCCGCTCCTAAAGACCTGATGATGTCTCTCCCTCTCAGAACCTCAGAACTCTCCAAGATTCAGTGTATGGTTCTTCTCAAATGTATGCTCTGCCATAGTTTCTTACATGGCCGCTAGCATAACTGTGTGGCCCTACCTCCACACCTCTCCCGTCACCCTCTACTCCTCTGCCTCTGACCCTTTGATCCTATCCTCTGGCCTTTGTCCCCACTCTCTGTCCTTCTGTCTTCTGCTCCCCGGTGCCTTGTCCCCTGCCTTCCACTGTCCCTGCTCCCTTCTACCTCTCTGTCCTAGCCCACTCCTCATGCCTAGGCTGGTCCTCGTTACCTAATTCTTGAGACCCATGCTCTGGTCACTGTGCCCTGTACCTACGTCCCGTTTTTCCTCTCTGCAGTATCTAACACAAATAACCTCCTAAATTCCACCCCTGTAGGGAATACTTAAGCCACCTTAAGCGTAAGGACATGCTCAGTTCGGCTCAGTCTGTTATACTCAACCAAGTGGCTACGTTCGATGACCCTACACAAATGCTTGTTGACCCCGAGGTTCCATGTGTCAATGACAGGACAAAGGAAGCCCCTCCACATCCAGACTGGTGCACTAGGTGACTGGTCCTCACATCCTAGGGTAGGGACATCTTTGTCATGAGAAAATGAAGGCTGAGGTTCTGTGGCCTCCTGGTGGATCTTGATCATTTTGAGTTTGTGATGCAGTGTCAGGTTGGCTGCTAAGTGTGGGAACCCCATGAGGACCAAAATGTGCAGGGACTTACATTCAAGTGTCTTCCCCCCCCCCTTTGGTTCTTGAGACAGGGTTTTTCTGTGTAGCCCTGGCTGTCCTCCCGGAACTCACTCTGTAGACCAGGCTGGCCTTGAACTCAGAAATCCGACAGCCTCTGCTTCCCAAGTGCTGAGATTAAAGATGTGCCACACTGCCAGGTTCAAGTGTCTTCCTTTCTGAAGGACGTGTCTGACAACTGCACACAAGTCAATTAAGAAACCATACTGGCCAGGCAGTGATGGCACATGCCTTTAATCCCACCACTTGGGAGGCAGAGGTAGGTGGATTGAGGCCAGCCTGGTCTACAGAGTGAGTTCCAGGACAGCCATGGCTACACAGGGAAACCCTGTCTCAAAAAACCAAAAAAAGAAAAAAGAAAAGAAAAGAAAAGAAGGAAGGAAGGGAAAGAGAGAGAGAGAGAGAGAGAGAGAGAGAGAGAGAGAGGAAGGAAGAAAGAAAGGAAGAAAGAAAGAAAGAAAGAAAAAGAGAGAAAGAAAGAGAGAGAGAAAGAGAAAGAGAGAAAGAGAGAAAGAAAGGAAGGAAGAAAGAAAAAGAAAGAAAGAGAAGAAGCCATGCTGGACTGGGCCAGCTACTGTCAGGGTGGTTAGGGAGGGCCTATGAAAGGGTAATACTGGAACTGAGGCAGGAGAAGGGCTGAGCCGTTGACAGGTGCATCCAGAAGAAGACACTGAGTGCGCAAAGGTCCTAGAGTAGGCAAGGTCTTGGTGAATTCTAGGAACTGGAAGGAAGCCAATAGACCACGGAGAAAGCAAGCCAGGGAGGTCGGGATGGAAGAAGAAGAGAACACAGGGGCTGGAGAGATGGCTCAGCCGTTAAAGGCTAGGCTCACAACCAAAAATATAAGAGAACACAGGTTCATGTCCCTCAGGATCTGCGAGCCACTCCCAAGGATGCTGCAACCTGTTGTCCAGGCAGAAGCAGCCATTTCTAGGAGAAGAGAATGTGTTATGGAGACTTTCAGGAGAGCCAGCCTCCCTGAACAGAGGATAAGTCATGCTCTGGGGGTTGGCTGAGTCCTCGTGGCTCAGAAAGAGAAGTTAGTTAAGGCCCGGTGGATAAAGGATGGAGCTAGATGCCATTTGACCACTCACCCCAAACACACTAAGGAGAATTTAACCATACTGATGTCTCCTGTCCCTCAGCCCCTACCCACACCACTCTACACCTACAAACTCCATTTCTTCCTCCATGGCCACTGCCTCCATCTGATGCATCTCATGTCCCCAGGGCTCTTCTGGCACTAAATGTTAGTTCCTTTAAGGAGACCCAGAAGCAACAGGAGGCCAACTGAGGTAGGTGACATTACTGTGCCTCATTCAGCCTGCACCTCTCTTCCAGGGACCTGAGGTGCAGGTTATGCTGGGGGCCCGGAGAGCAGAGGACGACGGGATACTGAGGACAGCATCATGGGGGACATGCGGGTAAGTGTCGCCTGATCCAGGCAGGGCTCCTGCCTCGGGCTCTGGGGGCCACTTCCAGCCTTGATGGGCTTTCCCTACAGGACCACGAGGAAGTGCTGGAGATCCCAGATCATGACAGTGAAGAAGAACTGGAGAACATAATGGAACAGATAGCATATAGAGACCTAGACATCCCTGTGACCGAGATGCAGGAGCCAGAAGGTGAGACCCATCCCACAGGCACAGTAGGGACCCAGTCTTTCCCCTCTCCACAGCTCCAGTCCCAGCCCTGGGGCCAATTCTCCCCACAATCCTGGCTGATTGAAGGATAAACAGTGTTTTGTTTGAAATGATCACAGGAGGTGACTGGGGGGTGGGGTGGGGGCTGGGCCCCTTTCACATGTGACAGGGCAGCCAGGTATGTCTGGGACAAGGGCACAGACCCAGCTGTTACCCTGTCTGTCCCATATCAGCATTGAGGCCAAGCAGCAGGTCTGTTTTTGGGTCATTCAGTCTAGACAGCTGGAGATGCTGAGAAACCAGAGAAAGCTCTGGGGACCCCTAGAGCAGAGACCCCAAGAGTCCATACCACCTTCCGTGGCCTTCCCAAGGTCTTAGATGGGGGAGCCTGAGGTGGGGACCGGTTTACTGTCAACAGGGCTTAAGTGTTAGTGGTTAGATTTGAAGTTAAGAGGCCCCCTTGGGAAATGGGGGCTGGGGTGGGGGATATAAGGGACTCACCCTCTCTGACTGGTGTGTGGTAAGAGGCTACCAGCTGGCGGCTTAGCTAAGCGGGTAGGAGAAGAAAGGAGATATAGCAGGGAAGGGAGGGAATGCTAGGATGGTTTCGAGCACTCGGACTTGGGGCTCTCTCTTCCTATCTCAGAGGAGGGGTTGGGCTGGGGGCTCAGGTCACCACAAAGAATTCCAGATTCCTCAATAAAGTTCAGGTGAAGAGTGGCAACAGGCAGAAGTTAGGCCTAGAATAGGCATGGCTGTGGGGCTGGGCAGAGCTCCCAGCCCAGGGGCTGTGCGGGGAGTGGGTCTGGCTTCCTGAGGCTCCCTGACAGTAGTACGGTGGGGCCTGAGTGAAGGGCCACATCACAGGCAATGCTAACTGGCCGTTCCGTTCCATTTTCAGCTCTTCCCACAGAGCAAACAGCCACAGACTACGTTCCCAGCAGTACCTCCACATCGCACCCAAGTGCCAGTGAGGTGAGGACCCAGATCACCCTCTTTCTCGAGTTACCTTGAGATCCATTTTGTACCATAGCTGGAGGAGATGCCCACACACAGACAAGCAGATAGAGGGACATCAGTGGAAGAAAAGGGGCATGCACACTATCAGAGAAACGGGCCCTTGCTAAACTTCCCAGACAGAACTGCTGAGGACTAAGCCATGGCTTTTAGGCTTGGCTGGGCTAGATATTCATGGGCACATACAGAACCAAGTACACACTCCCCTCTCCCAGCATCCAAGTCCCCACTGAGCACCAGACTGACTAGCTAGTTAGGGAACTGGGTTCCTAAACTGAGACCCTGAGTGTAACCACCTGGCCCAGGACAGTATGACCCATGTCCCTCAATAGTCTTGGAGCTGGGAGATGACCTAATTGCTTCCCAAGTCCCTTCGGCCTCGGTCACCAGGTCCCAGTTTTCCTGCCAAGTGGCTTCTTGAGGCCCCTCCTGGTCCAGAGGTCCATGCCTCTTCTGAAACATGATAACGGCCTGCTCAGGAGGATGGATATGGAGCCAGGGGAGTGGGACAGACCCACGAGACCTCCCCACGCTCTGAGCAGGAGGCCTGTCCTGAGCCTTCCAGAGCCCAGGGCCTTTCCTAAGTCTAGCTTAGACCTAAGTGCCTCAGGATCCAGGCTCCCACTCTCTCCACGGGTTTGCCCATGGCTTGAGGGACTAACTCAGGCTGTGGGCTTCAGGTCTATGTGGAGCTCCAGGAACTGATGATGGACCAGAGGAACCAGGAACTACAATGGGTGGAGGCAGCACACTGGATAGGGCTGGAGGAAAACCTTAGAGAGGATGGTGTGTGGGGTCGCCCACATCTATCTTACCTGACCTTTTGGAGCCTTCTAGAACTGCAGAAGGTCTTCTCAAAAGGTGAGTCCTCCTGGGCCCCCTGTGGCTGCTGCATAGGTGGCTTTCTGGGGCAGCCACTCAGCTCACCACTTCACCGCCTACAGGTACCTTCCTTCTGGATCTGGCAGAGACATCCCTGGCTGGGGTGGCCAATCAGCTTCTAGACAGCTTCATCTATGAGGATCAGATCCGGCCTCAGGATCGAGACGAGCTGCTCAGGGCTCTGCTGCTCAAGCGCAGGTGCTTTTGCCTGCCAGGACCTGGGCTTCACATCCTATGGGTTCCTCCCTAGCTCCCCTGCCCCAAGGTCTCCCTATCATCCCTCAGCTCCAAATGGACCCCACCCCATCAGGCAAGAGAACTACTCTTCTTCCACCATAGTTCCTATAGCTGTCTGACATCCCCAAACGGAGCCTGAGACTTCAGGTTCACACTTACAGAGCATGTGATCCTGAGACCCTTCCATCTTTTTTTTTTTTTTTTTCCTCTCACTTAAACATCATAGACTGGGGGCCACCTGTCTTCCATCCACACTGTCCTGTAAGAGGAGACTGATCTTCCTCTTCCGGGGTCTCTCAAGTTTGGTCACTGGGAAGTCCCACTTAGTTCTCACCACCTTTGCCCCTCCTGCCAGTTTCATGGGAAACTCAGTCCAAATAGCTGACTCAGCTCATGTCACCTGTGTGTTCCACAGCCTTGCTGAGGACCTAAAAGAAATGGAAGGAGTGAAGCCTGCCGTCCTGACCCGCTCTGGGGGCCCTTCTGAGCCTCTGCTTCCCCACCAGCCATCGCTGGAGACCCAGCTGTACTTTGGACAGGTACAGTTAGGTCAAGGTTGGAAGTGAGATGGGTTGGGAGAAGGAGGGGCTAGATGCTCAGGTCTCCTAGGCTCGGTGTGATGCCAGACTTGGCTTCTTTTCCACAGGCAGAGGGAGGCTCAGAAGGACCCTCGCCATCTGGGACTCTGAAGATCCCCCCAAATTCGGAAACCACACTGGTGCTAGTGGGTAAGAGCCCCTCCCCTTGTGCATCCTACTTTAGGCCCCGGGCAGTCCCCTCTCTTGAATTCATAAACTATGAGTCCCAGTGGCCTGCCTTCACCACCTGGTGCCTCCCACAGGCCGGGCTAATTTTCTGGAGAAGCCTGTGCTGGGCTTCGTGAGACTGAAGGAGGCTGTGCCCCTGGAGGACCTGGTGTTGCCGGAGCCTGTGAGCTTCCTTCTTGTTCTGTTGGGACCCGAGGCTCCGCACGTCGACTACACCCAGCTGGGCAGGGCTGCGGCAACTCTCATGACAGAAAAAGTGAGTAGGGGGAGGGGGAAGTCATGTGGTTGGTTAGTTTGTGGAAGGGCAGAAGAGGTCAGGTTTTGTACCCAGGGAACTTGTGTGAAGGCAGAAAAGTCTAGGTGTCCCACCCTGGACCGGCTTGCCTTTAGATTCACTATTTGGATCCATTGGGTTGAATTCCACCTGTTCCTAGCCACTTTTACTCTAGCTTAGATTGGACTGGCTGGTCCAGCCTAGCCTACTCCGACCTGGTTCTAGCTGGCCCAATCTGCTGTGTGGTATGCCTAGCCCACCCCGGCATGCCTGTTTCCCAGAGGAAACAGAAGGAACCAGACCCTATAATGACAGCCATGGCTTTGGTGGTTGGTCCCTAGCTACACATGTCCAGGTCTCCCCCACCCCACCTTCAAGATATTTAGATAAAAGTTTTACCATGTACCTCTGGCTGACCCGGAACTCTCTATGTAGCCCAGGAGAGCCTCAAACTTGAGGGAGTCCTCCTAGCTCCACCTCCTGAGTGCTAAGACTACAGGCAGGCCCCACTAGCTTGCCCTGCTCCCCTGGGACCTCTTGGCTACAGTCTAAGTGCTCCTGATCTTTCTTCCTCCCATAGGTGTTCCGCATTACCGCCTCCTTGGCGCACAGCCGAGGGGAGCTGCTGAGCTCCCTGGAGAGCTTTCTGGACTGTAGCCTGGTGCTGCCGCCCACAGACGCCCCTTCCGAAAAAGCTCTGCTCAACCTGGTGCCCGTGCAGAAGGAGCTGCTTAGGAGGCGGTACCTGCCCAGCCCCACCAAGCCCGACCCCAGCTTGTACAAGGCTCTAGGTACACAGACAGGTTTCCTGATTCCCCCATGGTCCCTGGACCCCCGGTACACTGCACCTTTCCTCTCAGACATTTGTCCCTGTGGGTAAGCCCCTCTGACCATTTTCCTATCCTCTACAACAGACTTGAACGGGGGAAAGGGGGGCCCTGGTGACGAAGACGACCCTCTACGGCGCACAGGCCGGATCTTTGGAGGCCTGATCCGTGACATCCGGCGCCGTTATCCTTACTACCTGAGTGACATCACCGATGCGCTCAGTCCCCAGGTGTTGGCTGCTGTCATCTTCATCTACTTTGCTGCCTTGTCGCCTGCTGTCACCTTCGGCGGCCTCCTGGGTCAGTGACAATTATGGCTCTCCTTTCTTACGCCCTCCTACCCCGCTCCCCCCCAACATTCACCTCTGACCTCTGCCTCCTCACCTCTGACCCTGTACTCTGTACTCGTACATCATACTCCATAACTTACTCCTGCTCCCCGGAAGTAATCTCTCCATCTTGATCCTTGTATGGCTTTCCCCCCTACCCACCCCCAGGAGAAAAGACCCGGAACCTGATGGGGGTGTCGGAGCTGCTCATCTCCACAGCAGTGCAAGGCATTCTCTTTGCTCTCCTGGGGGCACAGCCCCTGCTTGTGCTTGGCTTCTCAGGACCCCTGCTGGTGTTTGAAGAGGCCTTCTTCTCGGTAACACCATCCCAGCCCCACCCTGACCCCCAACCCTGTAGTTTACCCTAGCTCACCTGCCTAGTGCCCACAAGGTCGCTAAACCTGGATTTGTCTCACTGCCTGCAGTTCTGTGAAAGCAATAACCTGGAGTATATCGTGGGCCGAGCGTGGATTGGCTTCTGGCTCATCCTGTTGGTAGTGTTGGTGGTGGCCTTTGAAGGCAGCTTCCTGGTCCAATACATCTCCCGCTACACCCAGGAGATCTTCTCCTTCCTCATCTCCCTCATCTTCATCTATGAGACTTTCTCCAAGCTGATCAAGGTGGGGCCAGGGAAGATGCTCACACGCATGCATAGCAAGTCTGTGAGAGTGTGTTCCTACGTACATGTCAGTACAGCATGACTGCGGCCATGTTTCTACCTGTATGTACAACCATGGACATGGGCACATGTATGTTTTGGGGTTCACCTAGGATTATGCAGTTGGGTTTCTTGGGACCATGTTAAGATTGAGACTCAGTGCTCATGTTCTGACTGCATAAAGGAAGGCACTCTGTCTACACTTGTTCATGTTTACGGCCACACATGTGCCTAGCGGGCACTATCTGTGAGATGGCCCGGGAAGTCACGTGCAGTGCAGTGAGAAAGGGAATGCTTCGGAAGCCCTAGGCCTCTCCTTTCCTGCATTTGCCCTCCAGAACCCCACAGGGCCTCTGCCTCCATAGTTAGCCTCCTCCCCCGAGAGCTCCACCCACCTCCACATCTGCACTGTGTTTGGAAGAAGGGCAACCTGGGCTTGTCCTGATTCTGTTGACTGGCAGGCTCCTTTATCTTCTGTAGCTCTTTTATTTGTTTCCTTATTTACCGTGCTGCAGTTCAAACCTCTTGCATGCTAGGCAAATGCTGTCCCTGTCGCTAGCTCCTCAAGCCCTTTTTATAAACCTTCTTATCACTTACTGCTGTCTCCAGAATTCTCACATTCCATACAATGCTTGGGAGCATAGACCTGTACATGCAGCCTCATTGCTTCTTGGACCCTTCCCACCACACAAGCTAACTTGTTCTTCATCCCTTAAAAAGTAAAACAAGGTGGCTGGAGAGATGGCTCAGCGGTTAAGAGTACTGACTGCTCTTCCAAAGGTCTTGAGTTCAATTCCAAGCAACCACATGGTGGCTCACAACCATCTGTAATGGGATCTGGTGCCCACTTCTGTGTGTCTGAAGATAGTGACAGTGTACTTATATAAATAAAAATAAATAAATACATCTTTAAAAAAAAAAAAACAAACAAACAGCCGGGCGGTGGTGGCGCACACCTTTAATCCCAGCACTTGTGAGGCAGAGGCAAGTGGATTTCTGAGTTTGAGGCCAGCCTGGTCTACAGAGTGAGTTCCGGGACAGCCAGAGCTACACAGCAAAACCCTGTCCCAGGAAACAAAAACAAAAACAAAAACAAACAAAAAAAACCCCCAAAGCAAAGCAAAACAAAACAAAAGCCAATAAGTCAGATGAGGAAGAAGGTGGACAGATAGATGGATGGATGGATGTGTGAATCGGGAGATGCGTGGTAGGTAGGTGATGGTTGTATGGGCAGTAGATGTGTAGATGGATGTTTGGGCATATATATGGCTAAATGGATGTACAGACAGCTGGTTGATAGTGCCCAGTCAACTTATCTGATACTATCTAGCTCAAGCCAAGGCTTGGGAGGAAACACAATGTTTTGTTGCTTGCAGATTTTCCAGGACTACCCACTACAACAGGCTTATGCCCCTGTTGTGATGAAGCCCAAACCTCAGGGTCCCGTGCCCAACACGGCCCTCTTCTCCCTTGTGCTCATGGCTGGCACCTTCCTTCTTGCTATGGCACTACGAAAGTTCAAGAACAGCACCTACTTCCCAGGCAAGGTCAGTACACTCCTGCCCTATCTTCACCAACCCTAGCTTCTCCAGTACCCTCAACTCCCCTTCTACCCCAGGTCCCCATTTCCAGAGACCATGTTGCATGCAAACCCATCTCAACTCAGCACCAAGATCCAATAGGAAACCGGGGATAGACAGTTCTTGGGAGAGGGACAAGGGTAGAGCCAGGCGGGGAGGGGCCAGAGGAAGAAGGAAGGCAGGGTTAGCTGGAGTAAAGATAGTCATTGGTTCTTGATGGACCTCATAGGATGAGCAGAGTCCCTGGTAAATGTAGGATGGGGAGGAAGGTGGGCGGGAGGCAGAATATGGGCATAACTGGTTCCTTTATCTGCTTACAGCTCCGTAGAGTCATTGGGGACTTTGGGGTCCCCATCTCCATCCTGATAATGGTCCTGGTAGATTCCTTCATCAAGGAAACCTACACACAGGTGAGTCCCCCTTGTCCTCTGGCATGCCACCATTTCCTTCATTTCCTTCCTGTCCTCTGTACCCAGCCAGAATGGCTTTTCCTAACCCAAAGCCAGCTAGAACACTTTCCCTGTCCTTGGTCTTCCAAGATTCCCTGAAGACTCCTCGACTCAAGCAAGACCCTGGCCCACCTTGCTCTTTCCATTCCTTTGCCCAGGGCCATAGGAGAGGGTGTGCATTGAGCCAGGTAGGAGAGGGTGCACACCGAGCCAAGCAGATTCAGATAAAACTCAGTTCAGCTACTAGATAGGTGTGCAGCTTGGAGCAAGCTATACAACCTCTCTGATCTCGTTTATTTGCCTACAGCATCAGGAGAAGACACAGAGAGGGCTTAGAGAAGTAGTTAGGAGCAAAGTAGATGTCCAATGAAGAAGGTCCTTGAGCACTTCAACCAGCTTCCTGCCCCAGGACCCTGACTCTCCTGACCCCATGTCTCCCTAGCCATCTGGTCCCAGGCTCTCACCAGCTGTCTCTTCTCATAGAAACTCTCGGTGCCTGATGGCCTCAAAGTGTCCAACTCCTCCGCCCGGGGCTGGGTCATCCACCCCCTGGGTCTGTATGACCGTTTCCCCATGTGGATGATGTTTGCTTCTGTTCTGCCCGCCCTGCTTGTCTTCATCCTCATATTCCTCGAGTCTCAGATCACCACGTAAGAACAAGGAGAGAGGCTTGGCCCGGGAGGGGAGCCGGAAGGGGAACAGGCTCTGGGCCAGCAGGAGACTAGCCAGTGGTTCTCTGCTGGGAGGGGATGGGAGTGATGGAGCATCAGAGGCAGGTCTGAGTTTTGTGGCCCCTGGGGTGGCATCATTTGAACTCCTTGTAAACTTTGAACTTCACTCCTGGATGGTGGGAGGGGCCTGAACAGCGGGAATGGGGGTGGGGTGGGATGAGGGGCACTGAACAGTCAAGGCTCCCAGAAGCTGAAGTTCCAAGACTTAGGCAAGCACTTGGGAGGCAGAGGCAGGTGGATTTCTGAGTTCGAGGCCAGCCTGGTCTACAGAGTGAGTTCCAGGACAGCCAGGGCTATACAGAGAAACCCTGTCTCGAAACACCCCCGCCCCACCCTGCCCCCCCCCCCCAAAAAAAAGAATGCCTGAGGGTGTTCAGAGTCAGAATTCTCAAACAACCAGAAAGAGGGAGCCAGGGACTCAAAGGGAAATGGGAACAGGAAGCAAAAAGAGACCCGGGGGACCGGTGGGGGGAAAGAAGGAGGATTCCACGGGAAGGGCCCAGCTTACCTGACTTCCCTCCCCCCTCAGGTTGATTGTCAGTAAGCCAGAGCGGAAGATGATCAAGGGCTCCGGCTTCCACTTAGACTTGCTGCTGGTCGTTGGCATGGGTGGAGTGGCTGCCCTCTTTGGGATGCCTTGGCTCAGCGCTACCACTGTGCGTTCTGTTACCCACGCCAATGCCCTCACAGTCATGGGGAAGGCCAGTGGTCCAGGGGCTGCAGCCCAGATCCAAGAAGTCAAGGAACAGCGGATCAGTGGGCTCCTGGTCTCTGTGCTCGTGGGTAAGTGAGGCTAGCCACGCCCCTGCGCCCTGCTCCACTCCTTTCGGGCTCTCTTGGGATGGAGCGGGGAGGGGGGCTCTTCCCACTCAGAAATCCCACCTTCACTATCGCCCCTGCTCAACTTTGACTCTTTCTTTTGGGGTTGGGGAATGAGGCCCCCATCCCATCTATACTCTGTCCAGGTCCCTATACACCAGTTGCTCATGCTTCCCCAACACTAGTTCCTCACAGGAGGGGATCTAGCACAAGTGAGGAAGCACAGGGCCCTGGGACACTGTGATGGGCAGTTGTGTGGGGCAGGAGGGCTGCATTGCTGGGCTTTCCAAGTCAGATCCTTCCTCCACATTCTTAGCCAAAAGAAATGTAAGAAATTGTGGGGTTTTGCCCTGACCTGCTTCTGGCTGGGTAACTTCCCTAGCCTCTGGACCTCAGTTTCCCTATCAGCACAATTAGAGGATTTATTAAACCTCTGAGATTCTTTTCCAGGTCGGTTGCTCTAAGGCTGATAGCATGCCTCTGTCTAGGGAGTGGCAGAGCATCTCTGGGCTCCGCAGGGTTCCCGAGAAGCTGAGTCCAGCTGGGTGAGGGGGTTGTAGTCACTGATGGAGCAGTCTAAAGTTCCTCCTTCATTCTCTCTGATTCTCTTCCTTTCTGTAAAGAATAATGAAGGCATTCTGGAGTGAGGAGAAACACAGGCTCCTCTGAGCACCATGACTGTCCAACTAGGCTCTGGGAGTGGGCGTAAGGCAGGGAGGAGCTTGGCTCCTTGGAAAGATAACCTTCCGGGTTGTTCCCCTCTGAGCCGATAAACTGATGCTGCAGAAAGGGATCACATGGCACTGCTGGTTTTATGCTCCATCCCAAGTATGAGCGAAGCCCCATTGATGCTGATCCCTGTTGACCTGAACTAAGAGTATGTCCATCCTCACAGGACTGTCCATCCTCATGGAACCTATCCTCTCCCGAATTCCCCTGGCTGTGCTGTTCGGCATCTTCCTGTACATGGGAGTCACGTCCCTCAGTGGCATCCAGCTCTTTGACCGAATTTTGCTCCTGTTCAAGCCACCCAAGTACCATCCAGATGTGCCCTTTGTCAAGAGGGTACTTGGCTTTGCAGCTATCCAGTTAGGGTGGGGGAGGGGTGTCAGAACAGGGCAGACACTGACCCCGGCTTTTCGACAGGTAAAGACCTGGCGTATGCACCTCTTCACGGGCATCCAGATCATCTGCCTGGCTGTGCTGTGGGTGGTGAAGTCCACTCCTGCTTCACTTGCCCTGCCCTTTGTCCTTATCCTCACCGTGCCTCTGCGTCGTCTCATCCTGCCGCTCATCTTTAGAGAGCTGGAACTCCAGTGTGTGAGTAGTGGGGGCTCTGGGTGGGGGGAGAAGGGCCCTGTAATAGGAATCGTGTGTCTTGGAGCTGAGGAGACCACGGAGTGAGGTGGATAGGCGTGGGTTTAGGAATAGATGTAGTTCCATTGGTAGAATGCTTGCTTCCAATGCATAGGATCCTGGATTCAATTCCCAGTACCCCATAGATTGTATATAGAGGCACTTGCTTATAATCCCAGCACTAGGGAGGTAGAGGCGAGGGAATCAGAAGTTCTAGGTCATCCTTAGCCACATGGTTCAAAGCCAACCTGAGTTACATAAGACCCTATCTTAAGAAGAAGAAGGAAAAATGATTCTGTATCCAGGGCCTTTGTCTTGGTCTTGGTCTGCTGTGTCCTAGCATATGATCTGGAGCAAACGACCTCATTTCCCTATGGCTCCCCAGTGCAGGCAGGAATTATGACAGGCTGAAAGGCTTCTGAGACGCACAAAGCGCAGCATCCCACACAAGCTGGTGAGCAGTTAGTTGTATCATCGTCCAAGTTATTTGGGACATTCAGTGTGGGGTTGCCATGGTGAGGGGAAGCCCTGCCCACCTTTTGCAGGTTCTCCTCACCAGACGGTCAGGGGCCACCTTCCCCTTTGTAAACCATTTACCTAGACCAAGTCTATACTCTATGGACAGCACAGGGCTTCCCAGGCTGGCTCCGAACACTAGAGGTGCCTCGTAAACCCCCCAAAGGGCTTGTCCTGTCCTGATCTCTCACTCTTTTCCCTCCCGCCCCTTTAGCTGGATGGTGATGATGCCAAAGTGACCTTTGATGAGGAGGAAGGGCTGGATGAGTATGACGAAGTGCCCATGCCTGTGTGAGGGCCAGGCCCAGGCCCCAACCACTCCACTTTCCCACCCTCCCAGGAAGACCATTCATGAGCATGTCATGGTTGTGGGTGGGAAAGAGGTTGTCCAGGAAACCCGCTACCTAAGTCACACTGGATTTTCTGGCTGAAGATGACCAGAAGCTATATCAGGGAATTGGGGTCACAGTCTCTTGCGACTGTAGGGGTCCCACGCTGAAAAAGTTAGATCTGGGTCTCTTCCTTTCGTGACATAGTTATAAATAGCAAAGGGGAGAGACGGAGGACACTTTTCAAGTTCCTGCTGGCTGTGTGGCCTTACGTAAGTCCCTTGACCTCTCTGGCCTCTGCTTCCTGCTCTATAAAATGAGTGCATTGATAATAACACCCATGTTACCACATGGCTGCTGAAGACCAAGAGAAATGTACAAGAACCATTACAGCCTTCATTGTTCTTAAAGCCTGCTCAGATCACACAGCACCTGGACCACCCAGCAGGGACCTGAGCCTCCTCACCTGGTGGCCACAGCTCTGTCCTTCATCTTCCCACCCATGCAACTGCCCTGTGCAGATTTCCTTCCATTTTCTGTCCCAGCCTCACCTGGAGACTCCCTTCTCTGCATCCAGAGAGGCCTCCTGGTGAGAATAAGGTATAGGTGAGAGACTGGGCTCAGACACCTAAGTACTTGCTCCCTCCCACCAGGTATTCATTCATTCATTCATTCATTCATTCATTCATTCATACATGCATGCACTCTATAACCACCTAATAAAGGCCCTAGACCTAGTGGACACAGAGGGAACTGGTTCAAGCTCCTCCTGTGGGGTGAGGCCAATACCTAAGTCTGCTCTGGACTTGGGTGGGGATAGAGGGAGGGTGGGAGGGTTGTAATTTATTAACTGTGTATTTTCTAAGTGCTTCTTCTGCGCCTCGGTTTTGCCCACGCACTCAGCCCCCATGAGAGACCTGCTGTGTCCAATCTCAGCTAACCTGAATCTTGGGGGGACCCAAGTTTTGACCCATTGGAGTAGGAGACAGTGGCTTGTTCAAAATATGGATAAACACCTATTTTTTTTCTTTTTTTTTTTTTTGTTTTTCGAGACAGGGTTTCTCTGTATAGTCCTGGCTGTCCTGGAACTCACTCAGTAGACCAGACTGGCCTCGAACTCAGAAATCCGCCTGCCTCTGCCTCCCAAGTGCTGGGACAGGCATTGCTCTGCCACTGCCCGGCTAACACCTATTTTCTTTCTTTTTGTTTTTTAACAAAACAATAATATTAAAAAAAGAAAAAAAAAAAAGAGAGTTGAAAGAACCAGGACTTGCGAGCAAAACAGAAAATCTGAGTGAACAGGCGACAGGAGACTTACGGTGGGAGATTCTCAGGGGATTTTGAAAGCACGTGCCTGCCTCCCGGCACATTGTCACAGGACACTTGCTCCCTCATCAGAGAAACAGGACAAGGGTGTACCTACCTTGTAGGGAGTTGGAAGGATTGACCAACAAAGTCTAAGAAAAGTGTTTGCCGAGCCTAGAACCCTCTTTGTGGGAGCTGCTGATGTGACTGTGTTGTTGGGCATACCCCATCCTCTCCGGCCTTGCCTGCTCCTTGAACGTTACCTAAGAGACTGGAGATTGTGCCACCCGTTCTGCCAGTGCCCTTCCCCACCGCCATGCTTGGGAATAGGTTTTGCCAATAAACGTGTCTGTGTTAAAGGGGTCCCTTGCTTGAAGTCTTTTTTCAGAGTTGGGGTGCTCCAGGGGTCTTAACTGGACATGATGGCAGTAGGTGGAACCCATGTAGGGTTTTGACCATGGGAGGGTCTCTAGAGTCATGCTGGGCGTGGCCCTGAGCCTGTGCACGAGGCCAGCCAGTTCCCTTAGGGTGGGTGATGAATTCGGAGATGAAATTTGAATTCTGTACAACCTTCCTCTGCTGACTAAGAAAGACCTGACTGGGTTGGAGAGATGGCTCAGCAGTTAAGAAGAGCACTGATTGCTCTTCCAGAGGTCCTGAGTTCGATTCCCAGCAACCACATGGTGGCTCACAACCATCTGTTAATGGGATCTGATGCCCTCTTCTGGTGTGTCTGAAGACAGCTACAGTATACTCACATACATAAAATAAATAAATCTATGTAAATAAAGAAAATACCTAATTAAAAAAAAAAACATAAATAAATCTTTAAAAAAAAGAAAGAAAGACCTTACTGGAGGCGTAGGCAAAGGGGCTGTCCGAAGACCTTGACCTTTGCACTCGTAGCTCTGCCCCCTTGGTCTCTTTAAACCAGTCAGTCAGCGCTCCGTATCCTACATCCAAAAGCTGCACGAGCCTTTGAGAGCAATATCAGATGGACACCAAGGCCAAGAGAGGAAGTTAGCTTTCCAGATGCTGCTCATGAGAGCAGTCTCTCCCTGTCTCCCTCTCTTCCCTCAGAACAGCATCTCTTGACCAGCTTTCCATTCGCCCTCCCTCTGATCCCCTTTAAAGTCCCTGCACCCACCACAACTGCTTCCAGCAGTTTTAAGGTGCCCTTAGGTCAGGGTGTTGCCCACTCTGGAAAGGAGGATGCCGACATTCAAGACCTCCCACCACGGCCGGGCGTGGTGGCGCACGCCTTTAATCCCAGCACTTGGGAGGCAGAGGCAGGCAGATTTCTGAGTTCGAGGCCAGCCTGGTCTACAGAGTGAGTTCCAGGACAGCCAGGGCTACACAGAGAAACCCTGTCTCAAAAAAACAAACAAACAAAAAAAGACCACCCACCTTCCTCAGCCTTCAGGTAGAGGTCAATGCCTTCTGCTTCCTTCCCTGGCTCTATATCTACTACCTGACCACCCAGAGCTGACCCCCTCCCAGGCTAGGGCAAAAAGGCCTAGGGGCTAACTGGGCCCCAAGGAGAGCTATTTCAAAGCCTGCTTCCCATTCCCTTCAGCTGCGCATTCCCCTAGGATTAGGCCTGTCCCCAGGGCTTATATTATCCTCACCCCCAACCGCTAGTCTCCCGACCGCGGACAGGAGAGGTCTGAGACCCAGCAGATGCCCGGCCCCTCTCACCAGAGCGCTCTGCAGCTCTAGGCCACCCAGCGGCTCTGAGGGCCTGGATTTCCTGCCGGTCCTATTCTTATGCATCCTTCCTTTCTCCTGAGGGAGGAACCAACCAGATTTAAGAAACAACTTCCACCTTGACTTGGAGAAGTTCCTGCCCCTCAAAACTTATACCCATCTTCTTTTTTTTTTTTTTTTTT
>JADRCD010223036.1:4397-22790 GCA_019843815.1 Montemys delectorum
GGGGGGGGGGGGGGGGGGGGGGGGGGGGGGGGGGGGGGGGCGGGACGAATGGTAAGGCAGGGAGACTTGGCTTCTGAAAAGCAGCGGCTTGATCAGAAGAGCAGTACATGGTAGTGAGGAGGCCAGCTAGCTGGAGTAGAGGAAGAGGCAAAACAAGTGTTTCCTCTCTCGGACAAGAGTGGAGCAGCTGGAGGAGCAGTGGGGCTATTAGACACTAGAAGGGTAAAACCTGAGGTCAGTGCTGCAGGTACAAAGTTACTTTTAGTCAGACCTGGTAGCACAGGCCTATAATCCTAGCACTTGGGAGGTAGAGACAGGAAGATCTGGAGTTCAAGGCCAGCCTGAGCTACTTGAGACCTAGTCTCAAAAAACTAACAATTTTTTTTTTAAGTCACTTCCTAAGAAGCAGAGACAAGATAATCTCTGTGGATTTGAGCCAAGCCTGGTCTACATAGAAAGTTCCAAGCCAGCTAGATCTACAAAGTGAGATCCAGTCTCAAAAGAACACTCAATGAACTTTGACTTCTATTCTGAGCAAATGCCTTTAGAGGATTTCAACAAGAGAACTAGTGTGGTCTGGACTAAGTCGTGCCTGCTGCAGAGACTGGACTGTGTGTTTGGGGAGCAGACAGGAGCAAGGCTGGAAGCAGGGTGACTGTTTAGGAGATGCCCGCCTGCAGTGGCTCAGGCACTTGAGACAAAGGCTTCTTGGACAGGGTGGGAAGAGCGGGAAGATTTGAGACTGTCTCCATGTATCGTTCACAGAACTTGCTGGCTGTGCAGGTGGGGAAGGGAGATGAAAGAGAACGGACTAAATTCTTGCCTGATGGCTGGCACACACCTTTAATGCTGGCACTCAGGATGCAGAGGTGGGTGATCTCTGTTGAGCTGGACACAACCCTGATTTACAGAACATGTGTGAGGCTAACGGGTTATACAGAGAGACCAATATAAAATAAAATGAAATCAACACAGCAACAATTCAATGAATTCTAGGGTAGAGAGATGGTTCCATGGTTAAGAGCACTTGCTGCTTTTGCAGGGGACACAGAGTCAGTTCCCAGAACCACGTGGGAACTCGAAATCACCTGTAACTCCAGTTTCAGGGGCTCTAACGCCCTCTACTGCTTCTGATCTGGTACCAAGTACATATGTGATACATATAAACACATGCTGCAAAAACACACATAGATTTTTTTAAAATTTATTCTATTTTATGTATTTATTTACTTTTTTGAAATTAGATCTCACTAGATATGTACTCCAGACTGGCTTAGAATTCACAGAGATTCTCATGTCTCTGCTTCCTGAATACAGGGATTAAAGGCATACACCACCTTGCCCAGACTAAAAACAAACAAACAAACAAACAAAGTGAAAGAATGAGAAATGGACCCCATTAGAGAAACATAATGGGATTCGTCAGCAGTGTAAAAGGCCATTTTAACGTGTGAGATTATGCCATTCACTGGCCTTGAGAGCACAAGCCTGTGATCCCAGCACTTAGGGTCTAAGGAAGGAGGAGCATGCATTTGAGACAAGCCTAAACTGTATGGTGAGATCCTGTATCAAGGCAGACAAAGAGGGCTGGAGAGACAGCTCAGCAGAGGATTGGGGTTGACTTCCAGAATTCACATGGTGGCTCACAACCACATGAGACTCCATTCTAGGAGATCCAAAGCTATTCTGGCCTGTGAGGGCACCAGGCACACGGGCTGAGGCACAGACATATGTTAAGGCAAAATACCCACACATATAACATTCTTTAAACATTAAGAAAGGACTAAAGAAGGGGAGGAAAGTGAGAGAAAGGAGGGAGGAAGAAAAAAGAAGGGAAGAAAAAAGATGGGGAAGGAAGGAAGGAAAGGAAGGAAGGAAGGAAGGAAAGGAAGGAAGGAAGGAAGGAAAGGAAGGAAGGAAGGAAGGAAAGAAGAGAGGGAGGGAGGGAAGGAGGGAGGGAGGGAGGGAGGAAAGAAAGGAAAGAAGGAAGGAAGAAAGGAAGGAAGGAAGGAAGGAAGGGAGGAAGGAAGGAAAGAAAGAAAAAAGGAAGGAAGGGAGGAAGGAATTTTTTGAGGCTAGCTACAGTGGTACCCACCTGTAACCTAAGCACTCAGTTGTCTGAGGCAGAAAGCAAGTTCAGAGCCAGCCTGGACTACATGGTAAAATCCGTTATGTGTCCCTGTATACACACAGCTGTGGAGGCCAGAGTTTAACATCATGGGTTTTCCTCAATTTCTTGCCATCTTATTTTTGAGATGGGTTTCCCACTGAACCTGGAACTAGATAGCCAGCAAGCCTTGGGGATAAGCCTGCTGCCACCTTCCTAGTACTGGGATTATAAGCACATGCTACCACATTCTATCTTGCTTGGGTACTGGAGTTCTAAACTCAGGTTTCATGTCTGGGACTTTACTGACTGAGCCATTTTTCCAAGACCTTGTTTTAAAATAAAAATAGCTTGGATGAGTTATTTCTCCAAAAACACCCAGCTACTCCAGTAAAGGCAGAGTAGATAGTATGATTTATCCAGATGTGGGGTCTTTTTCCAGGGAAGGCTATTTTTATAAGAGGGACCAAGGGAGTGGCATAATCCTGATATATCATGGGATACAGTCAAGTAAAGACAGGAACTGAGGCTTACAGAAGAGCTATGAGAGTAAAACATTGACCATGCAGGTACTTGAGCAAATCAACTGGGGAAAAAAAAAAAGATTTCAGGTCTAGAACAATTTCTGTTAATGACAGGGTGGTGAAGAGAGAAATTAGAGCTTTAGAGAAGTCAAGTAGCCTGAGCATCCACAGCGCTAGCATCATCTAGAATGATGAGAGTTCTAGGAAGAAGAAAGTTCTGAGTCAGTGACTTGTGTCGTAGGAGAGGCAAGGATGGCCAAGCCAGATGGCAGACGCTCGAAGAGATAGAAGGGTAGAAGTCAGAAAGTAGTGAGGGAAGCTCTGGGCAGAGAACAGTGATTCCTTCCCATTAGCTTTGAATCAGTTCTGGTTTTCTTTTTCAACTCCTACACAAGGAATGGTAGAACCACTCACTGGAAGAGGACACACACCTAGCATCACCACAAATTTTAGCCTGTGGTACCATCAAAGCTACTTTTCATTTCCATATGTCCTTGATCCCTCTTCTGTGTACCTCAGTGACTCAAACGTTTATGACTCAAACTGTTGCAACATACGGAGCCTTAGGAAGAAATCAAAAGTACCAAGCCATGACACTCTGAAGCAATGTCGGTCAAATATAGAAGTAAGTCTGGTTTTCCACCCTCATCCCAAGGATGGCCATTTTGTGGGAGACAAGTAAGGGTTGGATAGGGCTTCATGTAGGTCAGGCTGGCCTCAGACCTAATATGTGGCTGAGGACGACCTCAAACTCTTGATCCTATCGATTCTGCCTCCCAAGTGCTGGAATTACAGGAATGTTTAATCACATCTGGCAAAAATGGCTTGTCTTTGAAAGGCTAGACTGAAAGCAGCGTACTCAGAGTGTCCTTCACTTTAGGTACAGGAGGTAAAGGATATTATAAGATACTGAAGACACAGAGAAACCTGCTTACCAGAGTTAGACCTGAGAGCCTAGTGAAGGAAGGGATAAGTGAGGATCACTGGCTGTAAGTTGAGCTGTAAAATACAAGTATTTAACTGAGGGTGGGAAACCAGACTTATTTTTATATTTCACCAACATTGCTTCAGAGTGTCATGGCTCGGTACTTTTGATTTCTTCCTAAGGCTTCGTATGTTGCAACAGTTTGAGTCATAAAGGTTTGGAATAACCACTGAGGTACACAGAAGAGGGATCAAGGACATATGGAAATGAAAAGCAGCTTCGATGGTACCACAGGCTGAAATTTGTGATGATACTAGGTGTGTGTCCTCTTCCAGTGAGTGGTGCCACCATTCCTCGTGTAGGAGCTGAAAAAGAAAACCAGAACTGATTCAAAGCTAATGAGTTACACAGATGGTAAAGACCCCATAATAAAATTATAAAGGACCCTAGAGCCAGATTAAGCATTCCTGTTCTAAAATGCTCATCCCAGCCTGGTCTGCTTTGGGTTACTCTAGATTTGGAGTCTCTGATCTACCACTGTTCTGTTGGCTCCTGACTTTGTCTGACAATTTTCCAGTTAAACTTCCTCACCATAATAACATTGAAATTTACCATCATTTTGTTCCAATCCTTTTCCATGTGGACAAATAAATCCTTGACTGCTCCAGGTAACAGCCCTACTGGTTATATGACTAACCTAAATCCAGTCAGAAATGTTCTATTTGTGAGAGGGATTCAATAAACTGTCTAGAAAAAGAAGCAAGGCCAAGATCTGGGGAAATTCTTGTGATCTAGTGGACAATGGATATGTTTAAAGACAAGAAAGCAGGGGCTGGAGACATGGCTCAGCTATTATAAGCATTTGCTTCTCTTCCAGGAGACCTCAGTTCATTTCCAGAGCCTTTGTTCTGCAACTCACAACTTCCTATAACCCCAGTTCTAGAGAGTTCAATGCCTCTGGCCTCTGTGGGTACTCACGTCCTCAAATACTGAAGAATAAACATAATTTAAAATAATAAAGAAAACACAGTTAATCACAAAGGAGATTGTGAAGGTAGAGGGGGATTACTAATAATAATGTGGTCAAGAGACAACTAAACCATTCTGAGAATCCCTCATAGGCAGTATAGACTCTGATGATAAATAAGAGAAACACAATCAATGTAGGTATAGGTGGGATGTCTTTGGGAAGAGAGAGGGAAAGCACCAGGAACTCCTGATGAAGAAGTTTCTGTGGGGTTCTTTGAGAGGCAAGCAATGAACAGACAACTCCTCATTAGTGGTAGCAGCAAAAGCGTGCATGTGAATCCTCATACAGAACTCAAGAGCCAGGCGTAGTGGTGTACACCTTTAATCCCAGCACTAGAGGGGCTGACTGAGGCAGGGGGAACTCTGTTTAAGGCTATCCTGATGTCCCAGGACAGTCAGGACTACAGGGAGAAACTCTGACATGAAAAACCAAACCAACCAACCAACCAAACAAAACCAAACAAAACACAACACCAACCAACCAACCAACCGACTGACAAACCCACAAACCTCATCAAGAGTGCAAAAAGTGGGACTGCAGAATTGGCTCAAGGGTTAAGAGCACTTGCATTTCTTACAAAGGACCCAGAGTCAATTCCCAGCACCCACATGGAGGTTCACCACTTCCCCAGTATGATGGTTTGTATATGCTTGGCCCAGGGACTGGCACTACTAGGAGGTGTGACCTTGTTGGAATAGGTGTGTCACTGTGGGTGTGGGCTTAAGACCTTTAACCTAGCTGCCTAGAAGCCAGTCTTCCACTAGCTGCCTTCAGATGAAGATGCAGAACTCTCAGCTCTGCCTGCTCCATGCCTGTCTGGATGCTGCCATGTTCCTACCTTGATGATAATGGACTGAACCTCTGAATCTCTAAGCCAGTTCCCAATTAAATGTTATTCTTTATAAGACTTGCCTTGGCCATGGTGTCTGTTCAGAGCAGTAAAACCCTAAGACATTCAGGTACCAGGCACACATGTGGTGAACAGACATGTGGGCAAAACATTCATACCCAGAATAATAAGATAAAATTTAAAACAGAATCCAGAAAGAACTATCTCCCTGGGAGAACCTAAGTCAGAACCACTTTCCTAAAAACAGAGGAGAGCAACAAGCCAGCTGGCATGTCTCCTACTTCCTACCGTGAAGGGCAATCTAGGTCAGTAGTGAGAGATGGTCCTTCAAAGCCTACCAGGAAGATTTCATTTTTCCCTGTAAAGGGACTTGAGCCTGTGGAAAAATACAAGTTCTCCCACTGATCATGAAACAAAACACTAATGAATCTCTAGGGAATTGTTTTGTGGTGCACCACCCCCACCCACACTGGCTGCCCCAGACATCTTCCAATCTAATTGTAAGATTGTCATGTATCTGGGGGTGGGGAGGACAGGTCATTCTTAGATTCTAAAAATAAGAAAATTTTAATAGGTGACTTACAGATAGATGGGACACAGTGTAGTTATATGTGAGAGTTCTGAGAAATCAAAGCAACTGCCCATTTCTATTATGTCAGATGTTTTTATTTTAGTAAAATGGTACACATTTTCTCATTATTATTATTATTATTATTATTATTATTTTGTTTGTTTGTTTGTTTTTTGAGACAGGGTTTCTCTGTGTAGCCCTGGCTGTCCTGGAGCTCACTTTGTAGACAGACCAGGCTGACCTCAAACTCAGAAATCCGCCTGCCTCTGCTTCCCAAGTGCTGGGATTAAAGGTGTGCACCACTACCGCCTGGCATGTTTTCTCTTTATTAAAGCATAAAAATACTACCCCAAACTAAATTCCTCAAAGCCTTTCCTTCTGCTCCCATCTACATTCACACAAATGCTTTTTTCAAGAAACATGTATGACACAGCATGTACTAAAAATGGGTAGGCCCCCTTGCTGCTAGAAGATAACAGTATGGTAGCCCTGACTCGGGGGGACCTACTTTATCTCTTCCAACCACCTGTGGGTCACCCGGAAGTGAGGGAGCTAATGCAGTTTTAGAGAGGTGTAAGCATGGAACATTATTAAAGTATTCTCACTAAGCATCAATCAACAATCCAAGATGAATTGACTCACGCTACTGTGCTAACATGTCTATCATTCTAGTGATCTCATCTGAGCTTGCTATCATCTTCTGCAGAAATAATGGGAACTGATCTGGATGGGATGTTGTCAAAATCTGCATCAAGAATGGAAAACAGTAATTCCAATAACTTAATAATTTGCTCCAAGGATATAAGTTAAAATGCAAGATAGATGCATAAATGTGTTCATAGCAGGGCTGGAAATGTAGCTCACTGGCAGGGTGTCTGCCCATCATGCTCAATGCCCTGGAGTTTGATTCGCCAGCACTGCCAAAAGATCATTGTAATATGCATAGTCAACAACAGCATAAAGGGGCTGGAGATGGCTCAGCAGTTAAAAACATTTTTTTTTGCTCTTGGAGAGGACCCCCATGTTCACTTTCCAGTACACATATGGTGGCTCATAACTATCCACAATGCCAATTCCAGGGGATTCGACACTCTATGCTGACTTGCATGGGCACATCATGCAAGTACTGCACATAATATACATAGAGGGAAAACACCTTCACTCATAAGCAAATCTAAAAAAAGACTTAAAAAAAAAGTAAACAGTATACAATGTTCATTGAGAGTGATTTATTAACATGTAGTTACATCCTGTTAAGAAAGCACTTTTTGATAATGGCATTTTGAGTTCCAATTAAGGAAGTAGGTAAAATGCAGAATTTAAAATCATATACAGCATTATTCTTACCCACCCCCTTTTTCAGTACTGTTTATAGGCAGCCAGTCAGAGGACTTCTTTATGGACTCAGTTCCCCTTTTCCATTTTTATGTGGGTTCTGGGGATTGAATCCAGTTACCAGTTTGTGTGGCAAGTGCTTTTACCCACTGAGCCATCTCCCTGGCCTTTTAAATAATTATTTAAGGGCTGGAGAGATGGCTCAGCGGTTTAGAGCACTGACTACTCTTCCAGAGGTCCTGAGTTCAATTCCCAGCAACCACACAGTGGCTCACAACCATCTGTAATGGGATCTGATGCCTTCTTCTGGTGTGTCTGAAGACAGCAACAGTGTATATGAATATGTAAAATAGTTTTAAAAAACATTATTTAAAAATTATTTTTATTTATGTGTATTGTGTGAGTCTCCACAAGTTTGTGTACAGTTGTTCACAGAGGTCAGAAGGCATCAGACCCCTGGAGCTTGAGTTATGGTCAACCTGATGTAGGTGCTGGGAACCAACCCTAGGTTTTCTTCAAGAGCACATTAAGAAAGAGCTCTTAACCACTGGGCCATCTGTTCAGCACCCTTTGTGTGTGTACACACTTGTGAATTATCCTAATTCTGAAAATTTGGAGATTTAACACATTTATATCTTCAGAAAGACTAGAAAATGCCCATCAACTAGTCTATATGAAAGACATTTTACTTTGTATTTTCATAGAGAATTGTTTTGTGATGAAAGCCTTTTGTGGGGGTGGGGGGGGGCATTCAGGATAGAACCCAGGACAACTTGCTAAACACATATCCTACCAGAGCTATACCTTTAGCTACAAAAACCAGTATTTGAAATACTGTCATATGCCAGGCAATGAGCTAGGAAATGTTACCAATAATCAGCATAGCAATCATGGGAGGTAGGCATCTCAGCCTCCACATTACAGCTAAGTAAAGCTCCTCTATTTAAACAATTCACCATATGCCCTGGATTCCAGCCAGCCAATGTCCAGGTTTCCTGTTGAACCACATACCTTACCTGCTGCAGTTCCTATGAAGCCCTTACAGGTTTATAAGGTCACTGATAAAAATAAAAACTGAGTGCAGTGTGCCCAAGAGCAAAGTCTTATTTTGCTCACTAAATTTCACTTCCTCCCTCCTACCCCAGGGTAAGAGATGGCTTTATTTCTAAGGCTCAAGGTTCCAGGCCGAGACTGCTCCTTGCCTGCACTCTGCCAGAGCACATTTCCTCATGGCTGTGCTATCAGCTGTCTTATTAGCTTGGCATTTCGTCAGGCTATGAGCAGGACAGGGTAGGACTACACACTATGACCTGTTCCAGCCAGCTGGCTCCTTGGTCTCTTCCCTGGATACTAAAACAAACAAGCTCTGTGCTCTGGCTCCCTAATTCAAACTTGTGGGGGTGAGGGGAAAAATCCCAGCTATGCGAACAATCAGAGATTATCTGGCAGCACATTTGATCCTCTGTAGCTTTAACAAAGGAATGTCCCCGAGCATCCAGTAGCTCTGGCATAGTCTAAACCTTAATGTTCAACTTATTCCATGCATCACCTTGATGTGTGGTGCCTAACCTCCAAATGGCTATGTTCCAGATGGATGTCGCATGAGAGTTACTAAACCCCTTCATGAAGGAGGAAGATGTAATTGTCCTAACACTGTTTCAGTGCCTCTGCATGGTTTCCTGTTCGCCCTAAGGCAGAGACAGGAAGTTACTTGGTTAGGGTCATGTCACAGCAAGTCAGTGACAGTCAGCGTTAGAACATGCTGCTCCAGACTCCCACTTTATCCTCCAGCACCATGAAGTACAATCTGAAAACAAATAACCTACAACTTTTATCTAGGAAGAGAATGACAGGGGCTTGAGGATGGGGACAGGACAAATGAAGTAACAATGGGACGAGCCTGGGTTTTTTTTGATTCAGACTCTATTTTTTCCACTCAAACAAACAAAACAAAAAACAAACAAACTGCATGTTGATAAAGGCTTGAGAAAAACTGGGTTAAACCAAGTAGAACAAATTAAATTGCTATGGAACTTCTTAGAACTTTTAATGTGCTTATGAACACTGAATACTTTATAATGAAAATTGTTTCTTAAATATAATAAAATTAAAATAAACAATATAATGTACTATAAAATTTAAGGGTTTCATAGGCACTAGGACTTTGTAAAAAGCTTCAGAAGAACTATTCAGGGTGAGCCATAGGACTCTGTAAAGGAAGGCACCAAGCCAACTCTTGCCACTAGTCATCATCCACCGTGTTCAAAACTGCAGGATTGGTATACTGTACTCTCTGGTGTTTTTCCACTTGCTTGTCAAAGTTCCTGGAAGAGAACCCTGCCTGGAGGAAATCCACTGGAGTAAGAAGGTATTTTAGTGCCAGGCCCCTGGACTCAGGAGTTAGATGAGTAGCTCTGTTAATGTGAGACGGCGGAGAACCACAGCCTATGCAGTCACTTTGGTTCCCTCTCACTGGTGAGCCACTGCCTCCCCTTGACAGCAATGGGGACCCTAAATCAATTTCCTCCCTGGTTTCTGGAAAGAGAAACTCATCTACAGGCTGTAACTGCACTGAAAATTCCAATGGGGCAGTCAACAGAGTCGACATCTTGTTGGAGTCACAAAAGAGGACCGGCTCATCACATTCTTTCCTGCAGAGCTCTGGGAACAACTGCTTCCTAGCCTGCAGAGAATGGGGGCACAGGCTCTCAAGGTCGCCAGACCAGGGAGAGAGGTTTTCTTTTTTGTGCTTCTTTAAGTCTCTGTCATCTTTAACCTGATTAGCTTTCTCCTCAAGGGATTCAAACACAACACCCTGAGTTCTTGGCCTCTTTAGCCTTCTTTCTAACTGCCAAAGCACATTTGTTTTCCTAGAGGAGGAACTCATGTATTGCTGCACAGAGTGTGGAATCAGAGGCATAGAGAGCCTCGGACTCAAGCTGTCCTGAAAGAACTCTCCACAAGGCTGCTGACGCACTATGGGCACCACCTGACAAGGCCTCAGAGCTGCGACAAAAGCACGAAGCTCAGAGTAGGATGAGTGGTCAGAGTACGGGATGGTGTAGATGCTGGGGTGAGGGATGCGTATTCTCCGGCTTGTGGGGAAAATTGCAATGGTAGGGTGAATCTGGTTCCACTGAAGCATGGCAGAATGGCAGATCTCCGTATGGTCCACAGCATGGATGCGCCCGGCTTTTTCCTCAACTGTGAACACGTCTGCCAGGCCCAGCAACTGTACCAACTCCAGGCGTTGAGGACTCAAAACCACCCAGGTCCGAAACTCAAGGGCTAGTTGCTCCAGCAGTGATTCTTTTCCTAGACTATAGAGTCCTAAATTATGTCCAGGGGGTTGGGAGAAGAGAAAGAAGAGAATGAAGCTATTAAAGACTCTTGGTCAACCAAATATTTAGCAAAAAATACATAAAATCTATGTGGCAATCCAAGAAGTTTATCAAGGAGATGCATTTAAGATATACAACAGATGCCTGTATGGTACACACAAAATCCATTTTTTTTTTTCAGTTCAACAAGAGAAGGCATTTACCAAGCATCAGGCACCGTGGAGACAGATTAAGAGGGTTTTGGTTCTCCAGGGTACCATCCAACTTCAGACTCAGAAACAATGCATTGAAGGGTAACTTCACAAACAGGCACGCAGTGTCACAAAAGGCACAGAAGAACAACAGCTGCCAGGTGATGGACTTAGGAAAGGTTTCTGTAAAGTGACAGATGACAACTGAGCCAGGTCCACTTTTGGGGATGGTTGGGGAAAAGTTTAAGTATTTCTATGGGGGAAAGAACAACACACTTCCATCTAATTAAAGGAACTCACTATACAATCTAGAGACTATTTATGTATATCTTATCTATTAAGCCATGAAGTCATAGATCAGCTCAGGCTCCTCACCATCAGTTCCCACAAAGTGTGCTTCTCTGGGTAGCACAGGCAGGCAGTTCATTGAACTCAGCTCCCTTCCTCTTTGGCTTTTATTTTCCCGATCACTTTCCTTCACCTCTTCTGCACGTTGTCTCACTTCATACAGCGCTTTATATGCTCAATGTGTATCAGTTCTCTTAGGAAGAATCTTATCTTTACCTTGGTGTTTACAACAATGCCAGTAGCATAGTAAATAACACTACAGACTCTTTAGCTCTGTTGCTGTAACACTTCTCCCTGCCTGAACATTCGCATAGACATGCCGAAGGAAAAAAACTCCATGGTTTCCAAAAGGCTTAGCGATTATACGTCAGGTACGTTTCTCTTTCCCTTCGTGCTTGTCATTTTTGCAAATTAATGGAAGATGATTCTGGCTGAAAGGAAGCTTATAGGATGATCCATCCTCTGGGATAGATCAGGGCTGACCAGAAGAGACAGGGATAGTGGGAAGCATTTTAAGAGGAACCACCTGAAAGATGATTAGTGAGACATAGCACTAGGAAGGCAAGACAAGGCCTTCTGTTAGTGGGCATTCCAAAGTACTGGAAACTCTGGAGATGAAATGGGGGTTGACGAAGAGTAGGAAAGTGATAAGTTTTAATCACAGAGTACTATGACTTTATAAAAAAAAAAAAATAGTAGGGCCGTCAAACGCCTGGATGAGAAGTCAGAAGTAGAAGCTACATCATAAGGTACTCATATAGAAAGAAATGCACACCTGAACTTTGGCAATGGCTGTGGTGACAGATATGGGAGTTGCTACTTAATGGTTGTCTTCAGACTTCACTGTTTCACAACTAAACTGTTAACTCCTTACAAAAATGTTTGTTTTATATCCACTCCCTTTGATTATGATTGAAATTTCACTTTTGAGGCAAAATGTAGTTGTTTTTCTGCTTTCTATACATTTTTTTTCCTTCTCTGGGTCCTTCCTTAAAAAGACAAGATACCTTCAAAGTCAGACACCATATTTTATTCAGATTTATATCCCCATTGCCTACTAGATATGTGGTACATTACAGGGCTTGTTACATATTTGCAAAATTAATCAAGCCCTACTATAGGCAGTCTCCTAACCAGCTGTGCTGTTCTTGAGAAAATTCTGCATGTTAAATAGTATTTCTTCATGAATAGTTGAGTAATCCTGAGGGTAGGGAATATTTCTCAATCAGTTTGGTAGTTATCCTGGAAGGTATATACTCTTTTCATTATTTTTATTTAAGGCCAAATTTGAAACTCCTTTCAGAGTTGGGACATATGCTTTAAGATATTCATTTTCCTCTTTTAAGGACTCTTAATCTTAGGAACAAGCAAATAAATTGTTTAGAATAAAAATCTGTTATTTTTTTTTTTACAAGAAAAATTGATTTTCATAAACTATCTCTTAAAAAACAACTTCAAAAGAGTCTAAAAAATATTGTATACTACTGTAGAGTCACTGGAACAAGCAAACAGCTGGTTTTCTAATGCACCTATTTAAAGCATAGCAATCATAAATTCACTTAGCAAATATTTATTGACTCTCTCTTTTCTTGAGATAGAGCCCTAAGAAACAAAGAGCCTTGTTATCACAGAACCTATATCCTAGCAGAAAAACAGTAAAAATTAAAAGGAATAAATATGGAAACTGTGAAATCTACATTAGGAGACAACTAAGTGGAATACTGTTCCTCTTCTACTTGAAACCTCAACAGCTCTTTACTGAGATTAACTCAAGTTCAAACAGCTCAGTACCACTCCAACCCCTCTGCCTTTCTAGCCTCCTTGTGTATTACGCATCTGTCACACTGGCTGCTGCTTCTCTGACAAACAAAGCTTCCTCCTACTGCTTTTATTCTTAAAAATATTTATTTATTTACTTTATTTTACGTGTGTGTGTGTGTGTGTGTGTGTGTGTGTGAGCCTGAGTGTATATATGTGTACCACGTGTGTACAGGAGCCTTCAGAGGTGAAAAGAGGCATTGAATCCCCTGGAACTGGAGTTACAGACAGTTGTCAATCACCATGTGGGTGCTGGGAATTGAAGCAGGGTCCTGTTGAAGAGAAGCCTGTGCCCTTAGCCACCGAGCAGTCCCTCCGGTCCTCTTAAGAGTTTCTTTTTGTTTTTCAAAACAGGGTTTCTCTGTGTAGCCTTGGCTGAGCCAGGGAACTCACTCTGTAGACCAGGCTGGCCTCAAACTCAAGAGATCTGCCTGCCTCTGCCTCCCGAGTGCTGGGATCATAGGGATGTGCCACCACAGCCCGATCCTTAAGGGTTTCTTTAGGAGTTCACATTTGTGTGTGTCTGTAAACTATGAGGGATATATAAGCAATGGCATACTTTAAAATGTACAGAATACACTGGGAGGTGATGGATTTAATTAATGACAAAGCTGAGGGGAAGGATTGAGAATTTAAGAGTGAGAATGGTGGGCAAGATCCCTTTTTTTTTCCCCTTTGGACATAGGGTTTTTCCATGGCTGTCTTGGAACTGACTGTGTAGACCAGGCTGCTTCTCCCTCCTGTGTGCTGGGATAAAATATGTGGGCCAACAAGCCAGCTGGGAGCTTCAATTTTAAATAAGATAATCACTTTTCTTTTACAAGAAAGGTGAGACCAGCCGGGTGGTGGTGGCACATGCCTTTAATCCCAGCACTTGGGAGGCAGAGGCAGGCAGATTTCTGAGTTCAAGGCCAGCCTGGTCAACAGAGTTCCAGGACAGCCAAGTCTACATAGAGAAACCCTGTCTTGAAATAAACCAAAAAAAAAAAAAAAAAAGAAAGAAAAAGAAAGAAAGGTGAGACCTGCACAAAGACTTGAAAACAATGAGGACCTTCAAAGAATTTAGATTCACTAAGCATGAATGGGAGAAAAGGGGGACCGCTCACCAATCTTTATATTGTGTTGTGGAAACTGTTGGATTAGCTGGACAATCTGCTTAGTAGCTTCTTGTCGGGAAGGCAGAACCAGGGCTGGACTGCAATTAGTGTTGTCTAGATATAAAGTATGAATCTGCTTCCCCAGTGTCAGAGCAGGCTCCTTCAGCATGGATGGTGTATATCGAAAATCACCTGGAAGAATAATATATGGAGTGTGAGAAGTGGGCAGAAAACAAAACCTAGAAAACAAGCCTGTTCTACCTTCAATAGCAGTTGGGGATTGGTTACTCATTTATGCAAAAGCTGTGTCCTGGCATTGAACTGTAGTTTAGCTTCTTTGTGAAAATGTCTCTATTCTACTCTTGGGGATTCTTTGTTTGTTTGATGTTTTTCTTACAAGTCAGGATTTCTCTACATAAGCTGGGTGTCTTAGAACTAAGGAGACCAGGCTGGCCTTGAATTCGTAAGAGATCAGCCAGCCTCTGCCTTCTAAGTGCTGGGATTAAAGGCATGCACCACCAAGCCTCTTTTGCTCTTGTGATTTTACTTAACAGAGTAAAGGATGGATGGTCAACAAGGAGGAAATCAGCTGGGAAGGGTCACCATGCCTGCATGGGCTTAAGCTATCTTTCTGGGTGAGGGCAGCTAAAAAAAAGCTGCGTGAGGGCCGCCTTGGGAGGCTTACCTGTGTAGAGAATTGTTCCAAAGTATCCTTCAAAGAGAAACATGACAGAACCAGGGCAGTGGTTGGCATCTATGAGGGTTACAGTCATGGTTTCCTGTCCAATTTCATCTAGAGGTAATACATGGCTCTCACCAACCTCCAGGGCTCGGATCCACTGCTTAGACACCTGAGGAAAACAGTTGGTCACCCTAGTAACCATAGACTCCTCTCCTAGACCGGGGACTAACATTCATCAAAGAAGGCTGACAAAGTTCTGAACCACTCTCACATAAGCTGCTAGAAGAATTCCCAAGGAGTTTCTCCTTCCTCTTCTGTCTCCCAACCTTTGTACAGATTTAAACTCAGAATCTGAAAACAGTCTAAATAAAGATTCTCAAACATTCTCCTTTCATAATAATCCCAGCCATGGGTGGGAAGCAACTGTCAGAAAAAAAAATTCCAGTTTCACACCAGCCACTTCTGACTCAGACAAGATAAGGAGATGTTAGACAACACGTGTTTTTATTTAGCACATTAGATGAATTGCTGAGGGTGGGCAATGAGTGTTGGGGATCTAACTTAGGGTTCTTGCACACCTTAGACAAGTGCTCTATCATCGAACTACATTCTCAGTCTGGTAGATTCTTTCCTTATGTCTCCCACTCGGTGATCCCCAAGATGTGTGACAGATCAGAAGTCCCCACCCAGACTCCTGGACTAGTTCTCAGACCAAATCCAGCCCCAATACCTGCAGGCGACGATGCAAGAGGTGGGCCGTGATGGGAGAGCAGTAGAGGGGTCGTGCCCAAGTGCTAGACAGGCCCACCGTGTGGTCACAGTGCATGTGGGATAAGAAGAAGAGCCGCGCGTTACCAGCACGGCGCAGGCTCCAAAAGTCCACAGCAATGGGCGTTTGGGGGATTACGACCCCGTTCATGGTGGCAGAGTGGAGGAGTCACCCCAGTGGGGTCTTTGCGGGAACCGCGCTCCTGAGTGAGGCTTCCACGACAGCGTCCCCAAGACATGCGGACTCAAGCACAAGTCCAGAAGTCCTAAAGGAAACCCATCCCAGATATGGAAGAAATAGACAGAGTGAGGAAAAAGAAGGTGGCCGCGCTCGGGACAGCCAGGGTGAAAGCGCCCAACGCGGAAGCAGCCGGGAGAGCATCACTCACACCCGCGCGCGGGAGCTCAGGCCCAGTCCGCACTTGGTCAAAGCGCGCGCGGCGGCGGGCAGACAGACCCTAGCAGCCGATTTCCGATGGCCGGCCGCGGCTCTCGCACGGCGAGCTGCGCGCCTGCGCCAAGGGGAGAGTGGGTGGGGGAAGGGCGCCCTGAGGTCGGTCCCCGCTGCGCTCGGCGCTCGGCGCGACCCGGAAAGCTGCTCCTTGCGTTTCAGGGCGACGGGGCGGGATTTCCGCAGGAAGCTGGCTGGGGTGTTGCTGTGTGATGGCCTCGGCCACTTAGAACTCGATCCCAGGGAGAAGGCTGTGCTAGGTCTTTGGCCTTTTGCTAGTCGAGTATAGAATTCGTACCTCGATCTAGAGATAGTTGAGGACATCTGCTGGGCAGAACGAACGGCCTGCCGGTCTCGGGTCCGCTACTGAAGGGTCGGGGCTCGCCCAAGGGCCGAAGTATGTGTCCCGCCCTGGGGGCAGGCACGGCAAAGTGACATCTCGCCGTTAGTGTTTTCACTGACTACATCTCCTTTATTCAGGCTCCCAGATCGAAATTAGAAGGAGCCCACGAGTTCCCTACGGGTCTGTGGAAACTGTCCCGTGACTGTTGGCGAAGATGCCATACCTCGGCTCCGAGGACGTGGTGAAGGAACTGAAGAAGGCTCTGTGTAATCCTCATATTCAGGCTGATAGGCTGCGCTACCGGAATGTCATCCAGCGAGTTATTAGGTATCGCCAACCTACCGTGGAATTCTAACTCCCACCCCCACCTTCCCCTACCCTGCCCCACTTTTAATCCTCTTCGGAGCTCTCTTACCTGCAATCACTCTGAAAAGGTTAATGAAGGGCAGTTTTATCTTTTGGCCTTGAGGCTGCATTTCTAGATAGTCATCTCAGTCTCCCTTGTGCAACATCTTTTCCAGTTGAGAGGTCTCCTTCATACCACAGGCTGCTGACTCCTGGTTCAATGACTTACTTAGTACAGTTCTCCTTTTTTCTTCTCGATTCAGACCCGTATATCTCTCTGCTTGCTTGGCATTTCTACTTGGATAGTTCATCAAAGATATGACCAAAATAATACCATCATTTTTCTCCTTTTTAAACCTACTATTCTGCTTGTATTTGTGTTGTGAATGTCACCAGGCACCCTACCAAGCATGCTAGTCAACCTTGAAGACATTGTCTACTGTCAGGTGGTGTGGAAAATTCAAAATATCTATTCTCCTTCTTAAAGCTGTACTGTCGGCTCAGGCTGTCATTACCAAAGCTTGTTGTGGTAGTTTATTAATAAGTAGTTGTCTCCTCACTTCAGTTAGGATTTTTTTCTAGTATATGTGTTTGAACACATAAATAATCTGTAGTTGTAGCTCAAAAAATGTAGGTAGGACACAAAAGTCCCTTGGGGTGCTTTCTTAAAAATTGTGATCCAGGAATCGATTCTGATTTCATTAGGATGAAATAGAATCCGGGAACCGTACTGTATATAAACAGTCTCGGCTAATTGTAGTAGTTGAGTTCCACAACATTGGAAATAATAATCAGTGGAATGAAATCTAAACTTTTTATCATGTCAACCAAGGAACAAAAAGAATATTCAGTTCTTGCTCATGCCTCATAGCATGTATCATTAACTGTGTCACGTTGTCCTAGTGAGCTGATTGTATAGCTAAAGCATTCTGTGATGAAATATTTTCTGACTTCCATAGTGGCATGTAGATGTGCATCTTCTTGGTCTGTGTGTATTACTTCAAGTACTTACATTGGGTTTTTTTTTTTTTTTTAATCAGTGATGTTCTTAGCTGGTTTCTTAATTGATCTTGAGTTCCTAAATGTCTGAAGCTATATCTACTCTGTTTTTACATTTTTATTTTGTTTTGAGACAGCCCTAGCTATCCTGGGAACTTACTATGTAGACCAGGATGGCTTTGAACTCACAGAGATCCACCTGCCTATGTCTCCTAAGTGCTGGGATTAAAAGTGTGGATTACCATGCCCAACTTTTTTAATGTTTATGGGCATTTTGCCTGCATATGTAGATGTACCACAAGTATGCCTCATACTTGGTGTCTGTGTATGTCAGAAGATGGCATTAGATCTCTTGGAGCTATTGTTACTAATGGTTGTGAACTATCATGTGGGTGCTGGGAATTGAACCCAACTCTTTTCCAAAAGCAACAAAATGCTTCTTAATCATTGAGCTCTCTCTCTAGTGTGTATCTTTTTTTTTTAAAGATATATTTATTTATTTCATGTATATGAGTATACTGTAGCTGTCTTCAGGCACACCAGAAGAGGGCGTCAGATCCATTACAGATGGTTGTGAGCCACCATGTGGTTGCTGGGAATTGAACTCAAAACCTCTGGAAGAGCAGTCAGTGCTCTTAACCACTGAGCCATCTCTCCAGCCCTAGTGT